>JAOVYX010015252.1:0-28598 GCA_035668315.1 Drosera spatulata
TACTGAACACGAATCTTATCTTTATGGCGTATATTGGGAAACTTATATTTGAGAATATATCGTAATATTCCTCAACACGCTGTTACTTTAGATCAATCTGGAAGGTTGAAACAACAGTAATAAGCAGCTTATGTCAGCTTGGAAACTGATAGGACGAACCACTTCCGATCACAATTTGTCATTCCTTGAGATGCCCATCAGCCTGTACTATTTCCTTATGCCATCGAACCTGAAAAGGGTTGAAATAACTTGCTGACGAGAGTCAAGCATGATGAACAACAACAATTACTCTGATTTGCAACTCCTGCTAGTGATTCTTGTGCCTCATGAGGCTCAGAACTGAGCTCGAAGATATAATGACCAGGACAATGAACTCAACTAGCAACCAGTCATAGTCGAATTCAGCTTGTGAGCTTCACAGCCTGGTAAGATAATAGCTAGGTTGATGGGAATTCTAAGCTTGATGTGCTGTATTTGCTGCGTTGAAACCACTGAGCATGAGCATTGCTTTCGCGCCATGGTTCCTGAGCTTTAAAGATTAATAAGTTGCTTCAGTAAAGCAGGTGCATGAACTTCTCAATAGCATGATGCTTGAATACAAAACCTGCTCTGTTATCTTTGTAATTTCTGAACTACGGAGATGAGTTAGCTGTTAAACAGTTGCTACTGCAAGACTTGCAACGTGAACTGGCCAAATACATGATTTTCACAAGCAGATCCTGGACTCTTGTTGTTAAGCAGCACCAGTTTTCAGTATTTTGAGAATGCTCTCTATAATCAAATTTCAGCTGCATATGAAATCACAAGGTCATCGATTTCAACAGTTTGACAATGTCTTCACAAGTATTCTCTTCCTCGTTTGCTTTCAATGTCTTCGATCTAGCTGCTGCCCTACAAAATAAACAGCTTTTAGCGGCCGAAATTTTCGATCGTTAAACATTAATTTCGGTCGCTAAAATGCTGGTCGCTAATTATATTTGCGACCATTTGTATTTCGATCGCAGAATTAACGACCGAAACGATCGCTAAAGCTTATTTGAAATTTCCAGTGCACTTAGCGACCGAAACGGTTGCTAATTAGAGACTGATTCGGTCGCTAACTACCTTATTTCGGATACCTAAACCTGGTTTGCTCAAATTCCCTGCGTGATACAAAATTTGATCCAAACTAGGTCCAAATCACTCCAAACCCATCCATCCAACCTCCCACATCCACAATCCAACACCAACACATGAAAGTATACAAAAACATGAAAAAAAAACACAAAAATGATATCAAATAATCATTTATTATACGAAAATTTTATATGAAACTAAAAATGGTTAGGAAAATACATCAAACTAAAAAAATGATACACATCTACATACGCCTAGAAACCATGGATCTGCTCTGGAGGACATGGAGGTGGCGGTGGCCGTGGATCATGAGAATCGTGCGGATGATGATCAAAGGCTCCTCTTCCGTATTGGGACATCATCTAGGACATCATCTCCATCTCTGCCTGCAGAACTGCCACCTGCTCCTTCAATGAAAAAATCTCGAAGCGGTCGACGGATGTTGGTACTCTACTGACCGAGGATCGCACCTCCTTGGGAAAATACACCGACGAGGCCGATCCGAAACCATAAACGTACCCCTTCTTACATCTCGTTGCATCGAGGTATGCCTGGCTAGTGAATATGCGCTCCTGCTTCGGAGTGAGCTGAGTCTTCAGCCCCTGTGTGGCAAAAATTCATCCACTGTCACAGCACGACGAGCTCTGTACTCCGCCTACATGTAACAAAAGGGAGGAGGGGCAAAGAAATTAAACTACAAAAAGTATCTATTAAAATAAAAAACCTTAATAAAAAATAAATATAAAAAGTTCAACTTACCGTACTGCCTTATCCCTATCATCACAAAGCTCCATCTCCTCACCCGATACCGACACAACGTCTTTCTTCTTGTGCGTGTGCTCGAATACTTCAGCCTCATCAGGCATCCCCTTCAGCATCTCACCCTAGGTTAGGAATTTTATTTTTATCAAACACATTAGAACACAAAGAAATAGACAGAACTATAGTTAAAAAAAATCTACGATAATTTTATTTAGAAAAAACTAACTTATCACCTTCTTGGTCACATGAACCGTAGACACACTTCCTTGTGTGTGTTTTACCTCGTTTTTTCTCCTGTTTTTCTTCGCTTGCTTCGATCGATCCTTGAACGTCTGTGAGTTCCACTTGATGTCCATCGCGCCAAGCGAACCCTCGTTAACCCAAGGAAGGATGTCCCTTTTTGCACGGTCCGACGAGCCTTGTACAGGATATCTTTCGCCCTTTTCTTCGTCGTCGCCTCCCATTCTCTGTTGACATGCTTCATCAGCTCGGGTCTCCACCAATAAGACTCTTACACACAAAGTAAACAAAAAAGAAAAAATAGATATATGCAGTCATCAATAAAACAATGCAAGACACGAAATAAAATGAATTATTTAAAAAATGAAAGAGATGTTTATACTTACTCTGAAAATCCCCCACATCCTATCCCTAACCCACAAAGGCACCTCTCTCCAATATGTCCAATCTCCCTGAAAGCAGCTCTCAAAGGAGACAGAGCAGCTGGACACGACACTATGATGATCAAACCTGAAACACATAAAAAATATAAAGTTGGAAAGAAATAAATATATAAAAAACAATATGAAAGACAATGTATATAAAAAATATTAAATTGAGCTGAATTTTAAAGGTTCGAAATAATTTGAAACTGAACTTACTATAGGCCATCGGGATCTAAGACCTGTCGTAACCGTCCACCCTCAACGTACTCAATTTTCTCATTTCCCTGAGCAGATAAATGTGATGATGAAAGATACGGAGAGTCTGATGGTCCAATAGCTTGTGATATGGATGGGCGGGAACTGATGATATAGAAGGGCGGGGAGCTCGTGACGTGGAAGGGCGGGGAGCTGGTGAAATTGAGGGACGAGGAGGAGCGGATGAGAGATCTAATATAGGATGATCCTCCTTTAGATAATCATCTTCATTACGTAGCAAAGTCGTGCTTATGTCGTGGAATCCAACTGGTGATACACTACCTCTCCAACCTTCATTTTTTTCAAGTTATATATGTTATTTATTTAATATAATTTAATATATATTGTTAATAGTTCTTAATATCTAAAGAAAAAGATTGATACATGATATAAATATATATATGATAAAAAAAAAACTCGCAAAAGTTTATAAATACACGAATTACCTTGACCTCGACCTCGGATGCGGCCTTTACTACCTCTGTCAGCACTATCCCATAATAAGCTTTCGTACTGACATCTGCACGAAACAAATAACATTTGTATACAAATGGAAAAAAATTTCTAATCATGACCTACGTAAGAAAAGCTTTCCTAATAATAAAAAATGAAAAAAAAAATAGGCACATAGAAGAAGTAATATAACATGACCTACGTAACAATTTACTAGTAAACACGATCTATCATACAAACCCTAAACCTAAAAATAACCAATTCAATCATATTCAAATAAAACTCAATAATAATAATCCCCCTCAAACACCCTCGTACGGCCTTCTTCGACCGAAACGGTCGTAAAATTGACGACCCAAATTTAATGGTGGTCACAAAAGGGTTATTTTTTTGTAGTAATTTTTCAATATTCCACCCAAATAACCTAATCCAAAACCAATCCAAAAGTGACAAAAAATAAACCATCACCACAAGTATCGCTAATCCACCTAGTTTTCCAACTAACAACGTACATTCATGATAAACCAACCATCGTCACTCCCCCAAATTTTTTTCCTAATCATCGCCACAACCCACAAAAAACTTTCAAACAACTAGTCACCTAAACCAACCAAAGTTCCAAACCAACCAAATTCATCAAATCAACCAATAATCAACCAATAATCAAAAGGGTAATTTTTTTTGTAGTGCTGTTGTGCCTCATTTTCTTATTTCGTTCATGAAATGTCGCATTGTACTTCTCCATACCGGCCAATATCCTCCACAAATAAGAAACAGCAACATTCACGACCACCAGTAGTTTCATGCCTAAATTGTTCCAAGTCTGGCGATGCTACAAAATTCATGTTTAAGAGCCCCAAATAGCATGGTAATGCTACTTGCAGTCTGTCCTGCAGTCAAAACATGGATCAAGATATTAGAGTTCATCTTATGATAGAATCGACTAAACTAAATGTAAATAAATAAAAACTAAAAGGGAAAGGAAAGAAAATCTTGGGTTGCCTCCAAGAAGCGCTTGGTTTATAGTCGCCGGCTCAACTATGTCAAAAATCAACTCGGCTTGACATTTTCATGGTAAAGGCAAGACTTTGGGATCCAAACTTTAGTACAATTTCCTCTGTCAACCGTGTTTAAGTGATTGTCAAGTATTCTTTTATTGATCCATGCTTTACCGACATATCGAGAATCACCTGCAACTTTCCTTCGATGACAAAAATGGTCAAATGCATCACGAGAATTGTAATCACGAGAACAAGTAATCATTCCTCTTACTTGATGTTTTCTCACACTCCAAGTATCTTGTCGACTTGATTTTGTCTTCTTTTATGACACTAATTATATAGGCGCAACCTCAAGTTTTGCATCTTCTAACCCTTTTTCCAAGTGATTATTTTTCAACAAAAGCTCATCTCTTTCTATTTCTAAGAACTTGTTCTTAGACTCCGTTTCAGTTATATTATTCAGCAGAAATTAAATCACTATGTTTCTTCAATAGACATATTAGAGTCATTCAAATTAAACAGTCACTTAAAGAGTCATAAGAAGTCGAGCTCGTACCTTGGAGTTGATTTTCAAGCTCGTCTAAGGAATGATTTACCTTATTTTCAACACTTGAATTGACATTATGTTCAATGGACTTGTCTTGAACCACATCGATCCTTAAACATGAGTCACGGTTGCTTGACTTATTTAGAGGTTAGAAAACCTTGAAGATTGCTTTTTCTCCCTCTACTTGGAGCTTCAATTCTCCTCTTTTCACATCGATATGAGCGCTTCCTGTCACTAGGAAAGGCCTTCCTAAAATGATGGGGATGTCTGTATCTTCCTCCATATCCAAGATGATAAAGTCCGCAGGAAGAATAAATTTATCAACCTTCACCAAAACATCTTCAAGAACTCCTCTAGGATATGAGAATGAGCGGTCTGCCATTTGCAATGTCACATTAGTAGGCTTTGCCTACCCTAGACCGAGCTTCCTATAAAAAGATCATGGCATTAAATTAATAGAAGCACCTAAATCACATAATGCCTTAGCTGTATGAATTTTTTCAATTGTACAAGGAATTGTAAAACTTCCTGGATCTTTTAGTTTTGGGGGAAGGTTCTTTTGAATTATGGCACTATACTCCTCTGTGAGTGCCACTGTTTCATAATCCTCGAGCTTATATTTCTTCGATAAAATCTCCTTCATAAACTTTACGTAGCTCTGCATCTGCTCTAACACATCTACAAAAGGAATATTAATGTGCAGTTTCTTAAATACATCAAGAAATTTAGAGAATTACTTATCTAATTTTTGCTTTTGGAAGCATTGAGGATATGGAATAGGAGGAACATAGGGAGGAGGATTGTTTTGGAAATAACCTCGATTGTCTCTTCTCCTTTTCTCCTCGGTCCTTCTTTTCTTGATCCACGACTTCCACAGCATCTTCATCATTCCCTTACTTTTTCTTAACTTTTGGCTCCTTGATCTTGTGCTCATCGAGACTCTTCCCACTACTAAGTTTTATTGCCTTGCATTGTTCTCTAGGATTTATCTCTGTATTGCTTAGCAAAGTTCCTTGAGCCTCAGAACTTATGATATTTGCCAATTGTCCAACTTGAATCTCCAAATTGCGGATTGATGATGATTGATTCTGAATTGTTGTCTCCTGTCTTTGCAATATTGCATCCTGCCTTTGCAGTGTTGTGTCCTCTCTTTAAAATGCCGTGTCTGTGTTTGTGATAAATTGAGCAAGTACATCCTTCAAGTTTATCTTACTTGAAGATTCTTGTTGATTGTCTTGAAAACCCGGTGGTTGCAATGCAACTTGTGTACTCCGCCAAGTGAAATTTGGATGGTTTCTGTCGTTTGGATGATAATAGGTATGCCCTTACGATCGATTGAAATTTTGCACATATTGAGCTTGCTCTGTTATATTCATTTGAAGATACGAGCAGTCTTTATTTGCATGAGCTCCACCACATGACTCACAAACTGAAGTTGGCACTTTGATTGCTTCGACAGTAGAATTTGCATTAAGTGTCCCAATTTTTGCTTAGTCAGTGTCTTCATCTGCTTCGACATTTATGTCATGGCATCTAACTCAAACCTTTTAGCAGCACTTCTGCTTTCGGTTCTCTCACTAGGCCACTGATATGCATTGTTTGACATCTTTTCTACCATTGATATGTCGCATCATACGGCATTGTCATCAATGAACCATCCGTCGCTGAATCCAATGAATCTTTAGTTTTTATCAATAATCCTTTGTAGAAGCATTCGATTTGCAACCAATCTGGAAGAGCATGATACGGACACCTCCTCAACAACTCTTTTTACCTCTTTCAAGCCTCATATAAAGTCTCCATATCAAATTGAGAGAAGTTTGAAATGTCACTCCTAGATTTAGCAGTCTTTGCAGGTGGAAAGAATTCTACAAGAACTTTCTGCGCCAAATCCGCCCATGTGGTAAGCAAAGCTTGAGGCAGTGAGAAAACCATTCTGAAGCTTTGTTCATTAAGGATAAGGGCAACAAATATAATCGAATCACTTCATCGTTCACATTGTCTATTTTGATTATCTTACTAAGTATCAAAAATCTCGCTAGATGTGCATTGAGATCTTTTGTCGGTACTCCTCCAAACTGATGGCCTTGAATCATTAGAATGAGAGACGACTTGAGTTCAAAATTTCTTGCACTTATAGGAGGGAGGTCTATTGCTGTGTAATTTTTCAACACTTTAGGCATTGCATGCTCGACCATGCCTTGTTGTGGTGGTTGTTGCTCTCCCACTCCAGCTCCATTCAATGCCGCAGCTACAGCAGCACCACTACTGCTTCAAGTTATGCCTGATTAGGAACTTGAGCATTATTAGCGGGATTTGATAGATTCGCCATATTGCTAGTTTCTTCTTTAGTAACTTGCTTCTTTCATTTGTATTGTTTTCAAAAATGTCGTTCTGGTTCAAGATCGATTGATAGGACTAAGAACTGCATGTGTAAAACAACGGTGTACCTGAATGGAAAATAAAATGATCCAATCGCAAACTAAGACTATTGGTATTAAGGGAAAGAAAATTGAGTGCCCAACAATGACGCCAAATACTTGATATGGGAAATATTACACGCAAGTGCATGCCATCGTATCTAGTAATAAAGATATGAGTAGAGTATCGTTTCCACAGAAACTCAATTTCAATCGCTCAAATATATCTAGCCTAAGTTTGGTATTGAATTGGTTTGATAAAGAATATTGACTAATAGCTATAAACTAAATAAAAAACTATGAAAGCGAGTGACTAGCGTGCTTAACAATTGAGAAAAGATCAATGGATTTAAGAGTATAGGGTTCCGATTTCACCAACACTTGAAACAAGATTCAATTGGTATCACTTAATTAGACCAATTATTTTCTTATGGTTGATAGTCGAGATCCCTAACCTATTCAATAGTCCCTCTCGAGATCTAGAGAAAGTATTCCTAACATTCAACTCATTATATCTCTATGTGAATTGCAAACATTAAGAAACCATTAACTTCTTTGGACTCCCATGTAACGGCTACAAAGATCACGCATACAACATCTTTGTCACGCATTCAATCCAAGGGATTTGATACAACGCTCTAAATCCTAATTTCTCTCTCTCGATAACTAAGATTCATAGTTCAATCATGTAATGACCAATCACACGAAGCATTAAGGACAATACCAAATACTCAACCAAAAGGAATAATATAACAGGTCCAACGATATGATAAAAATCAAATCTTTATAAGCATTGCCTACATCATAGCCCTAGATAAAGAAAATTAGTTCATTACCTAGAATTGAATAACAAAGAGAAATTGAACATAGATGAGAAGGGAATAGAAACTCCTTAAAACAAATGGACTCTCGTCGTCTTCAAATCTGATGAGTTTCGTCTTTTCGATCTCGATCTTCTCAATCCCCTTTGAGAGTTATGCAAAACTAGGGTTTTAATCTCACAAAAGATATATCTCAGAAAAACAACGTAGTCTCCCCTCTAAAATAAAAATAAAAATCCAGAGCCTATATATAGAAAAACCTAAAAGATATCCTAAATTAATATTACAAAAAAGAAATTCAAAAATAATCATAGACAAGTCTCATAATGGCAATTGCGATTGTAACACACATCATGTTGCGAGCACTTCATAATGTTGGAAGAAAAATCATCACGACTCTCGTCACAACCATCACCACCGTAATGGCTAGTCTATTATAAACTCCACATGCTTCTCATAATATATTGTCATCACGAACTCCTTTCATGCATGTGACTTTCCATCATTGATTTCTTCGAATTCCAAACTCCAAGCTCTCCAAATCATTTCCTACACATCAACACATACTCGAGATAGACATCAAATCAAATTGATAAAATACAACCTCAAAATAGTACGATAAACACAAAATATCAATCAAAATAAAGAGATAATCTATAAAATAAGTGCATTTTATGCCCTTAACAGTCTTGATAGATAGTCGTGGATCTCCAAGGTTGCGGTCCTTAGATGCTTGTAAACTAGTCATTTTAGTTCTGCTTCAACTTCAGGCGTGTACACGAACTCAACTATTTCTCGCCAGGGTTGCCTAAGTCTTGTGGTTTTGGGGGTTGAGTCCTGGATCTCCAGAGTTCTACTTAATAGGATGTATGGTTCAGCTGGTCTCTTCTTCGTTGATGCATGCTTTTTCTGCATTATGCTTAGCTATGCGATTTCACCTTCTGCAAGCCCATCAACAACTCCCAGCTCAGTCTTACTGTCATATGGATTAATTCTGCATCTGATTGCAGGGCCAGAAGGGATCAACTTGGGTTTTTGATGAGCTGTTTTTCTCCTTCTTTTCATAGGGAGCTTGTTTTCCCTTATGAATTATTGCAGCATGGTCTCCTTTTCTGGAATACCGAGAAGTTGTTTTGTTTTGGCAGTGCACCTGGTTATCCTTGTCTAAAGAGACATGGCCGTCTACAGGACTGCATCTATTGTTGTTCTGTTAGGTGTGGTAGCAATGACTGCTTCTTGTCCTTCCTCTGCTATTGTAGTTATAGTTCTCCATACTTTAGTTGTAGTCAAGGGCTGTATGGTTTGCAGACTTGTTAGCTCCAATTTTGCAGATGAGATTGGCACTATTGCTATTGTTGTTGATGTTTCTGTTTCTCCCAATCGTGAGAGAGGGCATTGTTTCCCTTTCCATGGTTTTTTGTGCCTTTAGTGATTCCTTTCTTCTCTCAGCCTTCATTGCTTCTATCTGTTTTCGATTGAATCCTTTTGCAGTCATCTCCTTTCTGAATTCTGTTTACGAACCTTCTGTTACTTCACCCCATATTTCTGTCGTCTCTGTGATGAATGTAATCAAGCCTTCGCTTGTTTCGTCCTTAATGACTTCTACTGCTAGATTTGAGCCACGCAATACAGCTGTTTCAATGTTTTCAGGGGGTGGCTGCTTTGATTTCTCTCCCTTTTCCACCCCAACGTTCAGGATGGGTGGTGCAGTAGAGGAAATTGGTTTGAGTATGCTAACTGGGACAGGAATGATTGGCTGTGGTTCTATTAAGGGCTCCTTTCCTTCCCTTCTTGGAGATATTTGTATTGGCTGGTCTGCATCTGCTTCTGCTTCACTTGTAGCCTTAACTGGTTGAGTGACTTCCTCTTCTTGGATTGGATCATTTCTTATTAGTGTCTTTGATGATGCTTCTTCGACCTCCTCTGAGGTCTGTATGATCAACTTCCTTCTAGTTACCCTTGGAGGTCAAGTTTGAGCTTTCCTCTTTGGCTACTGCCTTGTTTTAGTCACTTCAGCCTCCTTGACTGCAGAGGGTTTGATGATCTCCCTTGCAGTCGATGTTTTTGATGGGGATTTGACTTTTGTTTCCTTGGCCTTCTTTACAACCTCCTTCAAAGGTTGATCAGAAGGTATTGAGGTCGACTGTACTTCCTTCCTCTTCCTTGAGAATCCAAGGGGCTGCTTGCCAATCTTCTTCATATCTATCTGTTTGGAAACAATCCATGGCCTTCCTAGTTTGTCTGAGAGTTTGAGCTTGTCCTTCAGGATGATGCTGATCACTTTCCAATAAAGTGGTTGTTTAGCCTCGACTTCTTTGGCCAATTGATACATTAGCAACATGGCCCAGTTTAACTTGTGCTTTGTCAAAATTGCACACATGATTTCTTGTTGATCTGACGTAATCTGATCCTTTGCGAATTCCCTCGACATGATCGCTTTCTTTACTACATCAACAAGTAGCTTGTGGGATTTGGAGAGAAACTTCTTCATAGTTCTTATTCCTTCGTCTGTGTGCTCATCATTCAGCATGGCATGTCTTCCATCGATCACCAAGGAGTGTGGTATCATTCTAGACCCCTCATTAGACACCTTCAATAGTCGTTCGAAGTTTGAGTTGGACTGTGTATTGGCCCTTTTCAAAACTAATTTCGATCAAAAGTTTGAGTTTAAGAGAAAGAGAATGAGAGTGTTAAGTGTTAGGGTTTTGTAGTAATGAGCTTTGAAAGTTCGAGCAATTAGAGAGAGAGAGAGAGAGAGAGAGAGAATAAAAAGTATTAATCTTCTCAAGTGTTCGAGTATGTATAAGTGTCAGAAGTTATCATTATAAATCCTAAGATAATAGTTATTGCCTTTCTTTTTGCAAAACAATCACTATTTTGACCGTTACGACATTCTGGCATTAAAAACAGTAACTTTGTTTCATTCCAAAAATAGCAATGCGGATGAGGGTTTGAATGCTTGTCTGCATCTCATTGTGCAGTAAAGCGGCTGAGCATTGTTAGCCTTATTCATTTAAGTTAATCATACACAATTCATCTGTAAAATGGGTAAATTTGCTCTTATCAAGAGACTTCGTAAAAATGTCTATAATTTTTTTTTTGTAGAAATAGATTCTAATTTAATATGACTTTATTGCATATGATCCTTGATAAAATGGTATCTGACATCGATGTGCTTGGTTCTTGAATGAAAAGCAGGATTTTCTAAAATAGCCATTACAGATGTGCTGTCACAAAAAATTAGTTTTTTTGAAAACGTAAGTCCGTAGTTTGCAAGTTGTGACCTCATCCATAATTTTTTTGTAGCATAGCTTCCTGCTGCAATATACTCAGCTTCTGCATTAGAGGTCGAGACAGTCATCTACTTCTTACTAAACCAGGATACGATCCTTGCACCTGAGCATTGGCATGTTGCACTTCTGCTTTTTCTATCAACCCTACACCCAGTAAAGTCTGCATCTGAATAGTCAATTAGTGTAAAAATCTTATTCCCTAGGATACCATGCACCCAAATCAGAGGGTCCTTTGAGATATCTCAGAATCCTCTTAATTACAGTATAATGGGATTCTTTGGGGTCAGATTGATATCTAGTACAAACACAGACAGGATAGAGAATATCTGGTTTAGTAGCAGTCAGATATGATAATGACCCTATAATCCCTCTGTACAGTGTTTGGTTAATTTGCTTTCCACTTTCATCTTTATCAATCTTTACGGTAGAGCATATTGGGCTTCTCATATGACTTGCATTTTCAGTCCAAATTTCTTTACAGTGTTCCTCAGATATTTAGCTTGATTTATGAATATTACACTCTCCAATTGTTGTACTTGAAGCCCAAAAAAGTATTTTAATTCTCCCATTTGGCTCATCTGAAATTTGGACTTCATTAGTGCAGCAAACCTTTCACGCAGTTTGTCATTTGTGCATCCAAATATAATGTCATCAACACATATTTGCAGTAATAGAGTGTGAATTTTATGTTTCTTAAGAAATAAAGTGGTGTCTACTTTCCCTCTTTGAAAACCATTGCCATAAAGAAAGATTGAGAGAGTTTCATACCATGTCCTTGGAGCCTTTTTCAGTCCATATAGGGCCTTTTCTAACCTATAAACATGATCAGGATGTTCATAGTCCTCAAATCCTGGAGGTTGTTCCACATAGACTTCCTCCTGAAGCCTTCAATTGAGGAATGCACTCTTCACATCCATTTGGTAAATCTTGAATCCTTGAAATGTAGGATAGGCAGTGAATGATCGTATGGCTTCAAGTCTTGCAATTGGAGCAAAAGTTTCATTAAAGTTTATTCCTTTTTCCTGAGAGTATCCTTTAGCAACAAGTCTGACTTTGTTTCTAATGATTGTTTCATTTTCATCATCTTGTTTCTGAAGACCTATTTATAGCCTACTACTGGATATTTCTCTGGTCTGGGGACTAGATATCACACTTCATTCCTTTGAAATTCATTTAACTCCTCCTGCATAGCATCTATCCAATTTGAGTCACTTAGAGCTTGTTTGATGGTCTTTGGTTTCATTTCTGGTATGTAACATGCAGGCTGGCACTGCAACGCTGTTGCTTTTCTAGTCTGCACTGGAGCATCTTTGTCTCCAATTATCACATCCTGATTGTGTGCTTTAATTCATCTTCTTTTATCATGTACTTGATCAAGAGTTGTTTCCTCGAGTTGCTCCTGAATTCCAAACGATTCCTATTCTGTCGTTATTTTTTTGTCTTCTACAATGGGTATAAGCTGTTCATCCTTTACTGTAGCATCTGAATGCTAGTTTGTAATCTATTCATCATCTGCACAGGCATATTCTTCATCGAAGACATTAGCAACACGAGGTGAACTGGTGATTTCATCAAAAGAAACGTATACAAACTCTTCAACTAGTCCAGTTCTCTTATTGTAGACTCTAAATGCTTTATTAGTTGTGGAGTATTATAGGAATATTCCTTCATCTAAGTTAGAATCAAATTTTCCTAGGTGCTATTTCTCATTATTATGAATATAGCACTTGTAACCGACTGCACGAAAGTACTTGACACTTGGTGTCTTTGTAAAGACCCGAAAAATTGGAGATAATTTATTTTCTCAAATAAACAGTATATTACTTAATATCGTAATTTATACAATGGGGTTATAAAATTCATTTGTAAAAAAATCATGACCAAAATATGGTAAAGATTCGAAAAATTTCATAAAATTCAGTTTCACGATAATTAACGTGAATAGTAAATAATCATATGTTATAATTTATCTTGGGGGGTTAAATGGCTTGTTTGATGATATAATATGGAAAGAATATAAAATATGAATGAAATGCAACCCTAATACGCAAATACGGGAAAATACGTTCTTAATACGAAAATATCATATTTATTCGAAAATGACCTAAATCTAATTTTGGCACTTATTTTCCTTTATTTCAATTTCTAATCCACCTAAATTAAATTAATTATCCACTAATTAATCACTAAATATCCACTAAAATTATTTTAATTGATTTATTTTTCTATAAATATAAGCTCTCATCTCCTTGAAACACTTCTTATAAACATAAAAATATCCTTGTCATGCAAGAGAAGAGATAAATAAAAGAAGAGGAGAATGAGAGTTTGAGGAGAAGAGGAGAAGGTAGGGTTATAAGGCGACGAGGATCCTTCACTATTAATAAGAGCAGATGATCATCTTAATTAGAAATTTTATGAAAAAACATAGGCTCTGTGATAAATTTTTATTTTAATATATATTGAATCCTCATATGTCTAGTTTCTGATAAAGTTCATAGATCACGATTTGGAGTTGTAAATCTCAAGATATAAATCAAAACGTACGGATATATTAATCCATAAAACTGGTTATAGGGATCACTTTGTGACTTGATCTGGAATTACACAGAAAGTTTTAGAAACTGAGCCTTATATCAATGGAAAGCCCATGAAGTCTAGTTTGTAGAAAAGTTTAAAAAACTATATTTTGAGTTGTATGCAAGGATTTATGAACTGATTAGTGAAGAAAAGTCAAACTATCTCATCTAGCAGAAAATATAAAATTGAACGAATAAATTGTGATGGTAAGATTTCATGATAAAAAAAATATGATTCTATGAAAAGATTACAGAGTGTAATTTATGTAAAATTTTACGAAATAATTATTGAAGGTGTATATAAGAAGTTATAGATTTAAACGTGTCGAAGGGTCATGTTGGGCAGAATCCGAAAATGAACTGTTTTGACCCCGAAACAACTCCTAATGTTCACAAACATTTCTAATGATGATGAATACATAAAATCATCATCATGCACTATCATAATAAGTATCAAAGACTTTTCTCAAAGCTTGGCACCACCGTATAACATTATCATGGCAGTTCTTCAAGAAATATGAACAAATATGCTTAACTCCATAACGTGAACAATCATTCACAAGAGTGTGCCTTAATACACATATCCTATTATATTATAAGACTTGGAAACGCTGCTCGTTGTCACTTAAGGACGAGACTGAGCACGTGCATTTGAAGAATTATGATAAAAGATAAAGTTTAGATTTATTGTGTGTGGCGACGCGTATTATTATACTATGAGTATAATAATATGCGTTGGAATCTTTGGTCACAGTCACTAATTATATTTGACATAAAATGTGTTCCGACGTACCTTATTTCCTATCACTTCCTGTGTGCCGTGATAAGATGATTTGTGTGTTTGTGTTATGCCTTGTTTGTTGGTATAAAGAGGATGAGTGAGTGAAAGGAGTGTAAATTCGTAAATGATGGGATAACTTCATGGTATAAAATACGAAGAGTGTTGTGTCTGTTACATGTGTTATACAGTGACTTGATGGTGGCATTCTTTCACCGACCTTGTGAGGTTGTTTTGGTATGAGGGGTATTCACTGCAGGAGTCCCTGGGCTCCTGTTTGGCTGATCTCCTTTCGCGGATGTCCCTTTTGCTAAAGCTGAAGAGAGGTTACTTATGAAATTGAATAAGTCTCGCCAAGGGCTCAATTATAACATTGAGGATATCTATTGTCTGTCGTCTTTGTTTGATTGATATAATGATAAATATAACAAAGTCTTGAGTGAATTGTCGAGTACATCAATGTGTGAGACTTGGACTTGGGACCTGTTCTGTCATAGTGTCATTGTCTCAGTTTGTTTGATATGGAGGTCTTGACTGTCATACCAAAAGGGTATGACTGTAGTAATGATGTTGATAATATCTGGAGTGTCGATAGACGCGTAGTTTCGAGCTTTGTTATGTGGTATTAAGTGTACTAATATGACTACGGTGAATCACTGGTATTCTTGTGATGATAATTATGAATGGAAGATTGGCATGATAATTCCATAGTATTGGAACAAAGGATCCAAGTCATCATTTTTTCTTCTTTTTTTATTACTTTTTTCTCTCGTGGAACCCCTGGTAAGGGGGCCGACACGTTATTGAGCTCCTATAGCTCACGATTACTATTTTTTTGTGTCTTTCTTCTTCTCTTTGTTACAGGAGCAAGACTTGAAAGAGAAGTCTGACCTAAGATTTGATGCTAGATGTAGCTTATGTGTGAAAGGTATTATGATCTTAGAAAGAGATGTAAATTCTACTGCAAAGGTGATATTAAAAGTTATGATTAAGTGCATCAAGAGTTTCTAAACCAATGATGTATAAGTGAACTTAGCTTAATTCATATGACTAAGCCAGGAAGTATAATTTTTGCCTAACTGAGGCGTTTGGCCCAACGACAGTGACGTCATATATATCATTAATAAGTAATGGAAAGTCGGGACATTACAGTCTTTCCTTTCAATCACTCATAGGGTGTGTTTAGGACATAGCATGCACTGTTTACTGCTTCTACCAAGTAAGTGAGAGCATTATTCTACCTGCTTCTATTAGTGTTCTGTTTTTCCTCTCAGCCACACCATTTTTTTGCAGTGTTCTAGATGCAGAGAAGTTATGTGTTATGCCATGATCATCACAGTATTTGTCCACACCAGATTGGCCGAATTCTGTTCCATAATCACTTCAAATGGCAATCACATCAACTCCTTTCTCATTCTAAACTTGTCTTAGAAACCTAGCCTGCAGACTTAAAGTTTCACTTTTCTTATGCACAAATATTACCTAAGTATATCTTGAGTAATCATTTATAACTACAAGTGTATATTTCTTCTTAGTTACACTTTCCACTTCCACTAGTCCAAATAGATTAATGCGGATGAGTTTAAGAACTCGAGTGGATTGTGGATTCTGTGGAATCCACAGGTTTGAAGCTGGTCTTAGTCTGCTTTCCTTCTTAATAGGATTTGCACAGTTTATCCTTTTGAAACTTGATTTGAGGTAGACCTCTCACCAAGTTGTTTGAGAAAAGTTTAGAGATTGTTTTGAAGTTGAGATGTGCCAGCCTCTTAAAAACAAGTGATCTGTGCAGATTGGGATATATTGAAGTCTATTGCATAGATGTTTCCTTTTCTATAGCCTACTAGTTTGACTTTTTTGGTTGTTTTGTCTCTCATGCATCCTTTGTAAAAGAGACGTCATAATCCTTATCACATAATTGACTTATCGATAAAAGATTATATTCTAGTCCCTTTACACAGACAACATTTTTAAAGATTAGGGAACTTGTACCAAGGGTTCCATAATCTTTAGACTTACCTGCCTTACCTCCTCCAAATATGACTAGGGGACCTTCCTTTTTTTCCTTTTTTTTTTGTATTCTTTCAGTAGACGTTTGTTCCCAGTATGTGTCCTGAGCATCCACTATCCAAGTACCAAGCTTTATCCTGATGCTCCTGCATGAAATTCAAACCTCACACATGGTACCCATAAACATGGGTCCTTATTTATTAATCTTGGACACCCCCGCTTGAATGATTTACTTGTTCAGTGTCCTATATTTGAACGTCTTATGACCCTTTTTGCCACAGCTGTAACATATGACCATTGGTCTTGCTATCTTGGGTCTTCTGCTTGGATTTTTTTGTTTCCCTATACTGTATATGGCATATGCAATAGAGTCTAGGGTATGGTCAGTTCCATACAGTATTGGAGATTTTATTCCATGCTGAGTAATTTGGTGCATACTAGGATTTTGAGGGTCCATAATCTGTTTTTCTATAGAGCATAGCTCCCTTAGGCTTGTTAGTATGCATCACTTGAGGTTGTTTCACCTTTTGCTTAACTGGAGCAGCAGAGGTGTCAACCTTCTTCGTTTGAGCAGTAGAGTCATGACTCTTTTGCTTCTCTGCAATAGAGGTCTCACCCTTTTGTAATATTTTTACAGGAGGTTGTTTAACCTCTACCTTGTTGATTAGAGGGATTTCTTTAGCAATTGAGGATTGAATCTCATTGATCTAGCTTCTATATGCCAATCCAGATCAATCGTATGAGGATTGACCTGTGATCAACATTTTTAGAAGATCTAAGGTCTTTCTCATTGGTGAGTTTATCCACTATTTCAGTGAGAAATTTTACTTTCTCATTTGATTCCTTGAGTTCATTTTCGGTCACTAGTAAATCATATGATTTCTTTTCAATTTTCTCACAGGCAAGATTGTAATTTTTTTTTTTTTTGAAAATTTCAATCAACTCAAGATTTTCTTTATTTTTCTTTATTAGGACAATAAATTTCTCAGAGGTTTTTAGGAGAGCCACTTTTAGTTCCTCAATAGAGGCATCAGATGAGGAAAGATCAAATATCTGTTACTTATCTTCACTACTGGCCATAAGACAGAGTTGTGCATTTGAAATTGTCTCTTCATCATCCGAATCTGTCTCGCTCCAGTTCTTAGCTGTATATGCCTTGCTTTCTTCTTTTCTGCCTAAGCCCTCTTTGTTGTAGTCCTTTTTCTTTTTTTGTGCGGACGACTCCTGCTCGGCTCGTCTATATTGTGTAGCACAGTGTTCTGGTTTTCAATAATATAGCATACTTCCTTGCTTGCTTAATTTGATTTGGGTTGGTTGTTTCTCTTGAAATCTTTCTTCTTGAACAGTTTTGTGAATTTCTTTCCCATCAAAGCAAGCTCTTCAGAGATAGATTCTCCTATTGTTGAGGAGGTTGAGGAAGTATCATCTTTTGCCATTGATCTCAGTATTTTCTCCTAAGCTTTGAAGGCTAGAGTCTTTTCCCTTGCTTCATCGATCTGCTTTTTCTACTCTACCTCGAGATTGTAAGTGTACAGCACGCCGTAGAGCTGAGCAAGCGACATTTTTGCTAGATCTCTTGATTCTCTAATTGCAGTGGTCTTTGTGCCCCATGCTTTTCCAAGTGATCGTATGAACTTCAGTTTGACTTCGTTATTGTCAAATGTCTTTCCTAGTGTCTTTATATTGTTCATCAAGGCATTGAATCTCTCATAGAAACTAGTGAGATTTTTGTCAGGCCTCATGGATACGCAGTCATACTGCTGCATCAGAATATCCTTCTGGTTTTTCCTTATCTCATATGTTCCTTCATTTCTGAGCAGCAGAGCATCCCAATCTTCTTTTGCTATGGTAGTGTGGACTACGATCTCGAACATGTCATTATCCAGGGCCTTGAAGATTTGATTTCTCACTCTCATGTCTATCAGTATCAAATCCAAGTCTTCCTTTGTCCATAGAGACTTTGGCTTGTCAACTTCTTTTGTGGCATCTAGTGAATCTGGCATCTTTGCTACATGAAGGCCATCTGTGACTATGTCTCGTATTCTCTCTTTAATTGAGTCCATATGAGCTAACATTCTTACCTTGCAGTGGTTGAATTTTTTGAATGAGCATGCTGGTGGTTCACCACTGTCAGGGCACTTAGGTAGTTTTGGAGGAGCCATTCTTTCTTCATAAAAATAAACTGTTAGCAACTTTTTTTCTTTTCTTTTTTTTTTTTTTTTTTTTTTTTTTTTTTTGCAAATAACAAGTAGACAACAAAGAGACCTTTTCTTTTCTAATAACTGTTAAGTCTAGAAACTCAGACTATGATACTAATTGCAAATCACAGAGTTTATAATGAGTATCCTAGAGGGGGGTGAATAGGCTATTAAAAAATTTTCACAGCTCAGTAAAGCCTAGTCTTGGCTAGTATGCACTTAACCTTCTGTAGACTTGCGGAATGAGTTTGCAGTAGAGACAATAGTATTTTAAAATTGTCTCTTCTGTGTCTTGGATTGTTTTCTAATGGTTCTAAGTATAACACGAAAAGCAGTAGAGGACACAAGATTTTTAGATTGGTTCAGACAATCGTTGTCAATTGATTAACGAAGGCTTAGTCCAGTCTTCTCTTTGTAACCAGTGCGTGATGTGTGCATAAACACGCATCATTTCTTTACTTTAAATTCTCGTTTTGTTCCCTTTGTATCATCTATTTTATGTTTTTAGCGTCGTTTCTAGTTTGGAATGTTGATACTGCTGTTTGTTTATGTTTTTGACAGATTAGCGTGGAGTTTGAACAAGAAACGAAGTAGAAGAAATAATGATGGATGCATCGCACTTCAGTGGCGAAGTTAATGTTCGAATCATCGTCATTTCATGTGTTTTGAAGACCGCGTGGTGAAGTTTCATGTCGACATAGTTGATTAGTATGATTTCTTATGATGTATAAATTTTTAGAATTTTTAGACGCCGTTTAGTATTTTTTGTAAAGTTTTTAGGAGAACGCAGCAACTAGGTCGCAGCCACGAGGACATGGCTATTGTGTTCTCATCAATATGTTCTTATGCTTGGAAGATACCATTAACGTTTATTAAGCTTCTTTTTTTTTTCCTTTGTCTTTTTGAACTGACCACTTATCTCTGCATTTTATCTTGCTTAGTTGCAGTCCGTTGAAACACTGCCGAAGAAGGTTGTAGACGCCTTGAACCGGATCCAGTATGATCAAGAATTTCTTCTTTTTGTATGATTTCATTACTCTAGTCAAAATTTGTGATCCTGATAACCTTGCTTTTTGTGAAGTGAACTTCCTAGGATTCTCTCAAGCCTGATTAAAGGGTTTAATATTGATAGATTTCTTGGGTTGCTTTTGGAATCACTTGTTGATTATAGGTTTGTAACCATTTTTTCTCTGTGTCTTATTATGCGAATCACCCTTCTGCATTCTTCTGAACGGTTATTTTTTCCTCTCAGTCATTCGGACAACTTATGCACCCATCAGTTGATTACAATACTGGAAACTGGCCATGTTACTCATTTGGTTCCTCAAGTTGTTTCTAGGATTTTTTCTTCATGCCTGAGGCAGTCAGAGAAATCAAATGCTTCAGACACGTTGGAATCAGGTATGGAAGGGTTATAACTTACAAGTTTGAACCTTGCATTGTAGTTTTCTTTTTGTGTGTCTTTCTGAACTCAGGTAGAAGGGATGAATTCTGAAGATAAAAGATGCGAAACAATAGTCCCTGTGTTTTTGTTTGACTGTACTAGCTTTTATGACTTTTGTATTCTTGTTTCTGTTGTTACCAGGGGACTCTGCAAGGCAAATATTGGAATGTTTAAATAAGAAATATCCTGACAAATTTTGGAGTGCTTTTCACAACTTTTTTTAGGTGGTTGGAACTTGTTATATTGTATTCTTCATCTTCCTCGACTTATTTGATTACTGAGAATAACAGCAATATTCGCTGTTTAGGACAAAAAGGTGCAGACAAAAGGAGAAAGCTTGGTTCTTGAATCCTTGTGTAGGATGCTGGACAGATCCATTAGCGTATCTTCTGCAGTTTCTGATTCAAGAGTTTGGTTTGCTCTAGAGCATCCAAAGGTAGCATCCAAATGGGTTTTTCCACTTGAAGATTGGTTAGTCGTTTATTTAATTCCATCAGTTTTTAATCAAGTCATCATTAAATTTTGTTATTTTTATAATTCCATGTCATCATTTAACCCGATCACCCAAAGGTCAGTGATTATTATATATTGTTCTATTATATATATATATATAATTACACAAAACTTTCACATGGCAAACCATCCCGATGATAAACGGCATGATAGGGTATTTGCGTCATTTTGAAATATTTAGAGGACAATCGAGTAAATTCTTTATATTTTAAATTACAAAAATCTTTATCTAATTAATTGGAGGCCTTTGATTACGAGTTGAATGATCCAGATTAAATATTAATTTTTTTTAAAGATCCTCTTAAAAAAAGGTTAAAAAAAGATCTTAACAACATATGTACAAATTATAAAAAAAAACTTTATCTAATTAATCCTAGGCTTTTGATTATGAGTTGAATGATCAAGATTATATATTAAATTTTTTTAATTATCCTCTTAAAAAAAGTTAAGAAAGATTCTAACAATATATGCACAAATTATTTATGAGATGAAAATAATCAACCGTTATAATAAGACTAGAAAAAGTATTATACAATTATTTTATCAAACAAAAAATTAACATTTATATCTTATATTGATTATTAATTATCTAACGAAAATGATCTTTATATTATGCGAAAACTCTATTTTATTTTTTTGAGTAAATATTTATAATGAATCTTTAATCTTTTGAATTCTATCATCCATTTTTATTTAAAAACTGACTTTGAATATTACTCTCTCGGTCCCGTTTTAATTGAAACGTTTTGAATGGGCACGAAAATTTATGTGTGGTTTGACTTTTGTAAATTTGCCAAAACTATCCCCTATGGTCCTATACATGACTAACCTGGGTAATGCGTCCTTTCAAGGGGGAAAAAAAACATTGAGGGAAAACTTGGAACGAGAATGAGAATGAGAAAATTGGAGGGAAAGAAAAGGGTATTGTAGATTGAGAATGAGAACAGGGGAGGGAAAGAGATGAAGTGGAAAGAGGAAAGTTGTCTGACATACATGGGTGAAAGTGTTAGGGTATTGTGGGTAAATTCAAATTTTTGTAGGGGTATTTTGGTCAATTCAAGCTAAAAAGTTTCTAAAAATAGAAAGGTTATATTTTTTGTGAGACTGATTAAAAAGGAAAACGTTTCAATTAAATTGGGACAGAGAGAGTACATTATAAGCAATGTATAAAACTAGTAATATATATATTAAACATTTTGATCAATTTATGTAGAAATGTTGAAATTTTAAAAGGCGTGATCAAATTAAATTTGGAACATGATATATTATCTGAACTGGGTTATGTTAAACACATAAGACGATGAATAAGTTCAAAATCTTTTAAATGACATAGCTACAAATTACAATTAAATTTTAGTTAATGTAATACTTTTTTTAAATCTATTTATGGTTTTAAACCGTGCAGTGCACGATTTAAAATACTTGGTATCCATCTTATTAGTAATCTGGTTTTTACTTATTATGCAATTGTGGCGTAGCATCCATCTTAATAGTCGGTATCCATCTATACTTCTATAGAACATTAACTTTTTGCTAGTCATTCTTCACAACCAAAATACTTGCCAAATAATTGGGAGATAACAAAAAACCAACAAGTTGGGAGACTTTTATTTATGCTAAGTACAACACTGGGTAGGATTGGTTTTTCTCTTTCAACATGCTTTTTCTTTATGTTCCTCATGTGTAGAAATTTCATTGAAATCAGTTGATGGTGTTAACAGTGACCCTTTTGGGACATGTCTGAACAAAGGTGGTGTTTTTATGCAGGCTGAAGTACGCCGTGCCATGCATTATAGTTTGGACATGTCTATGATTTTAAGGAGCAAAGCCTTAAACCCACAGGTATAGCAAATTTACAATAATGGAAGGGGGTGCTTCATCTGCTGTTTTTCTTGCAAGGCACGATGTCATGCATAAAATGACAGTTCTCATGAGACAAAGTGACAGATCTTCCGATAAATTTCTAGAATGGAGCATTTTTCTGTGTCATGCTAGGTTGATGGAGCATGCATCTGTGATTATTCATCTGATGTCCTCTCTTCATGTTTTGCTGTTTTGTTGGTATCATTTTTTTTTATCAGTGTGGTTTTTGATGTGCTGATGCCATGGTCTAGACATGATGGCCATTCATACCAGTCATCGTGGTGACCTTGGCCTTTTGTAGTAGTGTCACGCCGCTCATTGTTATCTTGGTGAGCTAAATGA
This sequence comes from Drosera spatulata, assembly GCA_035668315.1. NCBI lineage: Eukaryota > Viridiplantae > Streptophyta > Magnoliopsida > Caryophyllales > Droseraceae > Drosera > Drosera spatulata. The sequence goes on from JAOVYX010015252.1 coordinate 23,058, forward strand.
TTTCTTGATTCTATTTGTAGTGTCAATCATTTGGTGAGGAACTTCAGTTTATTATATTTTCTTTGTCCGTTTTAAACTTGATTGATTGTCGAATGTGTGTAGAGACTAGAAAGCTATAAAGATAGTTCAAGCGTCTATTTTATAAAATCTGATACTCAATTTGGATTTTTTTAACTTCTGTTGTGTACATGTTATCTTGGTTCTTGCTTATATTTTCAGATAATTTCTCTTGTAATCTCAATATGATGTTTCAGAGGTTTGCAGTCATGGAGAATGCGATACTTGGCCGACTTTCTGAGGACGATTTGCGTGTTGTCCAGGCAGCTCTTTCTCTAGATCAGTTACCTGAGCTCATAAGCTCCACTCCGTTGCTTGAGAAGTTAGAGAAAATATTTCAGAAATGCACTGGTATTCTTTTTTCAGGTGTGTAGGCTTAATATCCATGCCCTTATATATTTCCTCTCTGTCTATATTACTCTTGCAATTGTCCTGATAAAGGGAGATATATAGGTGACAAACCACCACTTTGAATGGGAACCACTGTTTCTAAATTCCTGGATAAACTTCAACTGTTACAACATTATGCTTGCATATTTTGGGCTCGGCAAAAAAGTCAATTTAAATTAGAGAGACTTGCTTTTATGAGATTATTTCATTCTTTTCCTTGATAGTTCAAATAAATTGGTTCTCAATCATAGTAAATATTAAAAGATTGATATGAAGTTTGGCAAGCATAATTTACAAGAATGCACAATCAAATCTGGCAGGACGTTAAAAGTAAATAACATACTACTATTCAAGATGTGTTTTGAGAAGCTTTATTGTTCTACCTGTCTACAAAAAGATCTATTTTTTCTTAAGCTATATCAAAGCTATGTTTTTTCCCTGCCGTGAGCACTTTATTACTTGTTGATTCCGGACTGAAAATTATGGGCATGTGTGCCATTTCTTAGGGTATCCCTCTTGGTCATTGAATTCTTCTCTTCTAGTTGTGTTACTATTAATGTTTGTTTCTGGTCCTTCTAATTGAACTGGTACTATGTGTAGATGCTCCAAGCGATTTAAATCTAGCAAGTGATACAACGATCTCATGATTGAAGAACGCTGCGCTGGTTGCCCAGAACACGAATGAACTTTCCGTGAAGAAAGTTGCGACCATGTTTTTCCCTCTACTGCTTGTTCGTCCAAAGTTTATTTTACATAAAATTCTGCTTATGTAGTCCTCCTCTCAATGCGAAAAAGGAAACTGTTCATAGGGTGTATTCGACCTGAAATTCTCTTTAGTTTTCTTTTGCATAGGACACACATCATTTGCTAAAAAAGTTATCATCTGCCTGCTACGTTATTATGTGCTTTCTTTGTTTCTTACCGAGTTGCTGTTTGATTTGTCAATATAGGAAAGCTACTTTCTTCAGATTATATACTAGGAGTTCTTATTGAACCACCAATGATCTTAACTATTGACTGTATATGTTCCAGCATGTACGGTGTAAGAAAAGAAAAAAGAAAAAAGGAAAAAGAAAAAAGGAAAAAGAAAAAAGAAAAAAAGAAAAAGAAAGAAAGAAAATCTCAATTCACAACTCTTATCGATTACCAACATATGTTTAGTCATTCCGTTCCGAATTTATATGCATAACGAGTAACAACAATTATACTTGTTCAGCGGTCGCATTGTCGTATCATGATCGGAGTCTCAGTTTTGAAGGTCATCTTTCCTTAGAGCGGTGATCACCTTCCGTTCCTACTACTCTTTCATGATAGACTACCATTCTTTTTATTTGATATATTTTAAGATTCTTTTATGTTGCTTTGTTAAAATTGTGAGTGCAGATGATAAAGTTGAACTTGAAGGCCCAGGAGATGGCCAAGGACATTGATTGGACTTTTTACAAGAGTCTTCCTTGCCCTCCAGGCCCGGAAAATGTATGTGTTTGGCTCATCAGTAGTTTCATCTGCTTTTATGTTATGACCCTATTCTTTCTGATCATTTTTTAATTCATTTTGTTTGTTCCTGTCAGAATTATAAAGTGTTAATTTAAGCATTAGTTACGAAAAGCTATTGAGTCACTCGGATAGCTTAGTATATCATACTTCAAACTTTCGGTTCATCGAAGTCAGATCTGAAAATCGCCTAAAGAGGTTGTTTATTTATCCCCAAATGAATTTAACAAAGGAATTAAAGATGCCTGAGGCTCCTAATTTCGTGCATAGTGTCTAGGCACACTTTTAAAAGCATTGTTGAAGCCTCGCCGCGCATTTTCTGTATCACTACGTGTGGATGATAATCCCATTTTGTATCCAGTTGCCCTTTGTTACTTGCATATGAATTTGTTTGAAATTAATTTCATGAAAATCATTTTGTGCCAATTAAGTATTTTAATTATTGTTTGGAGTTTTTTAACTTTAAAGTTTTATAACCCGTGATAATTTAGTTTTATAAGTGAATCTGCTCTTCTTTGTGGGTTTTCTTTTAGAATTTAGACAGAGCCTGATCTGCATCAAAATTTAAATATTAAATAACAAGTCTTTGCAGATGTTATGGTATACATCAGTTGCATTAAGTTTCTTATCTCAAACCTTTGCTTATTACTATGTTAAAAGGACAGTGCTGCTTATACTTGGAGTTAATGGAAGATCCCTTGGATCTAATTAATCTCTTAATGGCGATGACCTAGGATCTCCTCATTCTATTATATGAATCATGCCTTACACTTTCGAAGTTATGCTGGTGAATGCTTGTTGGTATCTTATTGTACTTTGTATGCCTATTTTTTAATGTCTGCATTGTTTAGTCATCATGGGTGAATTGTGTCACTTGCACTAGATTGTGGTCCACTGGCTATACCCTCACGGGAGTTAATGGTGAGCTGGAAAGATATCTAAGAAAAAATTGAGTTGATGATTTCAAGCTTAGTAGAATGAAGAGTTTCCGAGTTCATTACCTTTCAAGTGTTTTGGATTAGTGATCAAAGGGAATGGGGAGATCGATGAAAGTATTATTAATGTAAATTCAGGGATGATTTAAAATCAGGTTAGTCGCGATCTCACATAGAATTATTAGTCACTTTGGTTGATCATGCTTTTGATTATTCACCTTTGCTGTTATGATTTTGGTTAGTCATGGATTCATAAAGAATGGTTGGTCACTTTGGTATTTTGGTTAGTTGTCTTAGTCAGCCATGATTTTTGTTGGTCATGTCCCACAAACAAAAATTAACCCATGACATGATTATATGGACTTTTATATTGGTCCAACTTTAGTCAAGTTGATCGGTCATGATCTTGGTTAGTCATCTTGATCGGTCATGATTTTGGTTAGTCGCGATCTCATAGAGAATAATTAGTTACTTTGATCGATCATGCTTTTGGTTATTTACCTTTGCGATCATGATTTTGGTTAGTCATGAACCCATAAAGAATAGTTAGTCACTTTGATCGATGATGATTTTGTTTAGTCAACTTAGTCGGTCATGGTTTTGCTTGGTCACGTTCCACAAACAATTAACCTATGATTAGGTGGATTTTTATATTGGTCCAACGAAAACTATAAATCCTATTTTAGCAAGTGTTTCAATTACAAACTACAACTACAAATATATAATGGCAAAAGGTGCTTTTCTCTTAGTTATATCTTGAGCTTGATCATTCATGACCTAGGTCGATCGCAGACCCACCAATCAAACTCTTCTCACATTTATTTATCCCAATTGTATTATTTCAATTGTTCAATTTGTTAGTGTTCTCAAATATATTTGAATACTTCGCTAATGATAGAAAATATGTTGTTGTCAAATATCCATATTCGAAGAGTTTTTTTATTATGTTAATAACTAAATAGATTGATGTTTGATAAATTAAACAAAAGAACTTACAAAAACATAACGCATTACAAGGCAAAATCAATAGTCAAAACGATTTACGCTTATATGACATGACATTAGGATCATTTTTTGGTGTAGGGTTACTGGGTTAGGGTCAATCTCGGATTATTTGTTATTTATCTCTTTCTTATTTGTTACTTATTAGGTACTACATCTTTTTGTGTTAAATTAATTGCTACCATTGTTAAATTATTCTCGAATCTTTGTTGTTTTCTTGTTCATTCTTCTTGAGAGAATGGGGAAACTATCTCTCGATTGTCTACAACTGGTATTATATTGTGTAGATCTCACTCTCTCGGACCCTATTCTGACCTGAGCACCAGGGTTGGTGTTATTACTATTGTTCTCTAGTTAAGCCCTCCATGGATTGTGTTTGTGGAATTATTTTACCCACTCATTTGTTACTTTTCACATCATTTATGATGCACGTGTTCAAGTTGGTACAATACTATGCATTTCTCGATCAAATCATGTGTATGCTTGCTGTTCTTAATAGCAGCCGCAATAGCGGTTGATATATTGGTTTGGACCCTTGACCACTAGGATATGCGTATTATATTCCCCAGAGCTAATATCACGCCACATCTAATGTCATGTACACCAGGTAGTCTAGATTTCTGATCGTGTGACTATTGTAAGGTTGTAAATCACATAGGATGAAGAGGCAAATCTATCCCTCAGAGGTGCTTGTGGGAAAAGGTTGGAGGGATTTCATAGAAGGTTGAGGATGTTTAAGGGGCCTATAGAAAGGGGGAGGAGTGGAGGGTGTTACACTTTTGGTATATATTTCAATATCCTACACTTAGATGTGTTCGAAGGGAGCATGTATAGATATATCTGACTTTATGGCTTGTTGAGCATCTTAAATTTAGGGTTTTTTAATTAGAGTTTCAACTGTTATTTGCTGCTTAATTTTGATTCAATTTTTTTCACTTGGACAGAAACAAAAGCCGGGGTGGATAACAGAAATCAATGAGTATTGTACGCCATATGGCAGAGGTTTTCTCAGCAGGCAGCGAACAATGTATGCCCTTGCTTGAGGATTGCGCTGGTCATTCCATGAGAACGGCCCAGGGAACCCAGCATGGACAGGGTCAGGAGAGAACAGAATGCACTGGTCATTCCGATTCTCAAAAACATTGGTGTTCTTCATTTTATTACAATCGTTCGAGCATCATAATGGTATGCTCATTTTATCTGGTTCTTTTGATCTATTCTGGTCATTTTTTTTTTTATATTTTTTTAATTTATTCTTGGAATACGTTCTTTGAGCTCTACTTCGTACCTACTTTCATGGCGGAAGATTTTTGTGAGCTTGCTTTTTTTATTTCATATATGTTGAAATGTAGACCCTGACTGTGGTTCATATGATCTCTGGGATCACTTAATGTGATCAAGCTTTATAGCATCAGGAGGAACCTATCTACATTAACGTTTTGAAGTAATGCATTGATTTCTGAATTCACTGAAGACTTGAACCGAGAGCTATGTTTTCTTCAATAGATGTAGTTAAGATTGACCGTTACTCCTGTAATTGAAAACACCCTTAGGTAACCTAAGCATAACTTCTTATAATTAATCCCTGGAACGGCAAGATTGTTGGTTTTTCTATTTTTGCTGGTTAATTGCATTCTACCATGTTGCTATTCAGTGTTGTTTC
>JAOVYX010015253.1:0-28597 GCA_035668315.1 Drosera spatulata
GTTATAACGTCGCACGTACGTTATATTTAACACGTGTATTTGTTAAACACATACGTTACACCAATATAACGTTATGTGTAACGTTACGTATTCGTTACATCATTCGTATTTTTAAATAGCGTTAAATTTTATAGTATATTTAATATAAAAATTTCGGGGTATTACATAAGCGGACCAATGAAATGAAGGATTTATATTTTCATGTTATAACGTCTCAGATCTTATTATCACGTAAAGCATATGAAGAAAAAAAAAATATACACAATATTATCCCTATCATATTTCGTGGAACAATTAATTAGTGATAATGTACCGAATAAACTTTGCAGTACAAGAAAAAAATATACTACAGATCTCTTCGATTGCTAAGATCCGTGTAATTTGGAACAAGGGTTCCACTACAAACTCGTTGATGCCTACTAGTATTTGGTTATCAATTTGTTCGAGATCGTGTGATATTGAACATCAAGTAATTCAAGCAACACCTATGAATGAAACTCAGAATATATACAGGGCCATTGTGATTCTCGAGACGGATCAACGCTGATCATCAAACCACCGAGCCAAGTGCTCTCGTCGACGCAGGATCTAGGGAGAACGAAATAGCATAGAGAGTTCGATTATTCCGAGTTTTACATAGATTCTAGCGAGAATCGTACATCAGAAATGAAGCCTGCAGTGAAAAATCTATTCCTGTACTGGTAAATACATAGAGTCGACCTTGGTTTTCCTGTAAAAAAAAAAAACAGGTGGAAAACCAAGCTAAACTGAGAAAAAACCAACCAAGAAAAACGACGATCTCATGATCACTTTGAGATCCGCCGGCGGCTAGGAGATCTGAACATCCTATCAAGAACAACAACAATCCCCATCACAGACGTTGCATCAACACACCCCTGCCTCACTATCAACTTAAAAACATCAACGCTTAATACAACTCCACCAGCAACCGCCTCCTTTCGCTTAATCTCAGCCACACAGTGTCTGTGGTTATCGTGCACAACGACTCTCCGCTCTAAATATGAGCCTTCAATGATGAAGGAGGTCGTGGTGGTGGTGGTCACGTGAGCGAGGGTGGGGGAGGAGAGGAGTGTCACATTTTTTTGGACGGAAAGGAGTGGTGGTGCGGTGGGGATGGCGGGATTGCAGGGGACTTCTCCTTCGTAGATGAGCCAAGTTTCTTCCAAGGTTAATCTCTGTTGATTGAACATGTAACAAAAAGTAGCATGTCAGTTTCGTGTTACGATGAAGGAATCGATGTGTTGATCGGGTAATTGTTGATGTTGAGTTTTCCCACGAATCTCGGGTTGCTGATAGTCATTGATCTAGACACTTCTTGTCATGCTCATAACGAAAAGGATTGGAAATTCTTTTTTGACTGAAATGGTTGAAAAAATAGAAATTATTTGAACCTCAATATTATTCCTAATCCAATACCAATATTATTAAAAATCTGAACTAATGGTAAAACATCCATGTATCTAACAAATTATATACAATCCACTTATATCAATCAATCCCAAACCCTTTCAATGACGGATTACCTGAATTGTTTTTGTACTTATCTCGATCAATCTGATCAATTTAACAAAATAAACAATTGCAATTATGATCTCAAGTTGAAGTTAGAAAATACCAAGGGAGGGTCATCTCTTCTCAACCAATCACAAATTTCTTAACCATCAATCTCAACAGCTTAATCCAAAAAAATAATTGAAACTATGAACTCAGATCCCACTTCGAGAAAAATGAAACAAGTTTCATCTTTTCTCAATCCCAATAATAAGATGTAAATCGGGAATCATTCCTATCAAAAATTTAAGCTGATATTAATTTATTATTGTATATCTTAACAAAGTTAAAGGAAACGACACCGAAGATCCACGCCGTACCTTTCGTCTGATCGTGAGCAAAGGCACACCACCAGAATCCATCAACACGATCTCACCCTTCCATCCCACTGCACCGCAGCCGTAATCATCCACTCGATACACTAAATTCCCTTTTCGATCGTACACCGTGAACCCCTCGCACCCGAACAACAACGACTTCCTCCACACCGTCAGCTCCTCCACCACCGCATTCGAATCACCGATGGCTTTGTCGGCAGTTGCGGCATCATCGTCGATGGCGGCGGAGGCGGGGGCGTTGTCGGGAAACACCTTCATGGTGGCCGCGGCGGAGAAGAGAGCAGGGTTTGGGATTGAGGATTGTGTTGAGTTCGGTTGGGTTGAGAGAGGGAGAACAAGGGGAACGATACAGGGACGGAATAGGGTATTTATATGAAAGTGAAGATGGCACCCACGAATAAAAAATGTAACGGGTTGGGTTGGGTTTGTCCGATAAAATTTGACTGACCTGAAAAGATAATAAATTATTATTTTATATAGATTTATTGTGAGATATTAATCATAAAATAAGTTATGGTATTTATTTATGGAACGATAAGTATTATTAAATAATATTATAAGATTGAAATTTATTAAAATAAATATTATATGAACGTCTCATATAAATTACAACACTTTTATATAAGATAAATTTAGGATGTTAAAAATTTTAAAATACCCTTATTTTATATCATATCATCTTCTCTTCTCTTTTGTTTTTATTTTTATTTTTTTCATCCACTTACATTTTCCTCTTCCACCCATAAAGATACTAAAATAAAATTATATAAAATCAATAAATTTTTTAATAATCATATTTAATCAGCACATAGTAATTTATCAAAAACGAAAAAAACATGTGTTAGCAATAATTTTTTAAAATGGTATAGGAGCATGTTTTTTTTTTTTTTTTTTGGACAGGATGACATATGGTTTGGTGTACATTCGAGTGGAATTGATGCGGGTACGAAATCAATGATCTGTGGGGCGATGGGGTTTGTTATTTCATGATGTCGCTGTCTTTATTTTTTCGGGAGGGTTCAAGAGAGGAACTCTGATCACAAAAATATTGGGACGTCCTTTTCCTGTTTTCCTAATTTCGCGAATATTACGTATAATGTTCTAAATCTGAATTTTTGTATAAAAGATGACATATCCTATCCCGGTCGAAAATGGGGTCGAGCACAAGAAGCTTAATCGACTAGAATGTCTCGACGTAGAAACACCACACATATATCATCAATCGACAAGAAGTGTTTCCCTCCAAGAAAACGTTCATGACAGTGGAACCCAAAAAAACCAGCTAAGGAGAAAAAATATTGGGGATTTTATATTTCAGGATTCCAAATTTCTTTTTTTATATTTTGTTTTTTCTTGATCTTGGTTTTATACAACATGTAACATTTTTAATATCGTACTTAAAAAAAAAAACATACAACAAGTTCATATTAGGGGAGCAAAATATAGTGGATTCTTTAAAGGGATATTTTTTCATACTATGCATTTTTTTCCAATATCTTTACGTAACTTATACTCCTTCCCTTCCAAATTACATGTAAGGGTTTGATACAATACGAAGATTTATGTGTGTCGAATTTTTATTGATTTTGTTGAAAAATCTACAGTAAATTTTTATAGTGATTGTGGGGTTCATTATATCATTTAAGAGGGAAAATAATGAAATGTATTGTATTTATTATATTTAAATTTTATCAAAAGAGAAAATATTATAAACATTCTGGACCGTCCAAGAAAAAAATATCGTGCAGACAGAGGAAGCAAATGCACATATCATATGTGGGTTAATTTATTCATGAGTGTTACTGTTATGGTAGTCAAGAAGAGGAGCATCCTCTGTGCTTAAGTGACTTGTAATCATACATGTTAGGCTTTTCTTAGGCAAATGGAATGTTGCACAGGAAAATTAAGGTAAGTGGTCAATATAGTGTATTGTTTGATGAAAAGTGGTCTGCTTTGATGGCTATTTGTCGATTGAGATATGCACTAATTTAGCATAGCTATAGCGCTCAATGTGTTTGTTTTCCACATGAAAACCGCCTTCTTTCCCTCGCTTTCTCATTGCAATAGTTAGATTCCAATTCAAATTGACCTGATACCTAATGAAGTAGTTTTACGTACTTACAAAATCATGACGATCGATTTTTATTTTTTCCCTCTTGGGATCACTTATCTGTGTTTGTAATATGAAATCGATTAAATCTGAATTCGAATCAAATTAGACTCATCAATTACATTTTTATCCTATTACAAAGATGATGGATCAATAAGACGACCAACCGATCTCTTTCACACAAAACGAGTGTATGTTGGATGGCATAATTAGCACTCAAGGTGTTTGTTTTCCACATGAAAAAGCCTTATTCTTCCCCTCCCTTCCTCATTGCAATAGTTAGATTCCAATTCAAATTTACCTGATACCTAATGAAAATGGCTTTGCGTACTTACAAAATCATGACGATCGATCATTTTTTTTTTATTTTTTTGTGTGGAATCACTGATGTGTTTGTAATATAATGTCAATTAAAACTAAATTCGAGGCAAATTGAACTCAACGACTCCTTTATCCTGTTACAGAGATAGATGAATCGACGAGACCACCAATCATCTCTGTCAAACAAAATGAGTGTTTGTTGGACGGCAAACAAAAAGGGGATCGAGAAGACAACATCACAACACAGACAAAATCACAGTGTTAGCAATGGAGGAGTTGAGTTGGAGGCTTTTGGCCGGTGAGCTTTTTGGGCGTTGGAGGCGCGCGCGGCAATCTCTCAGTCCCAACTTCATCATCATAGACCCACTTCGTCTATATTGGTTAAACAAGCATTTTTTGTGTTTTTAAAGGTCATGATAGGATTATAGATTTCATTGCTCTAGTCAATGACACACTCAATTACATTTGTTTACGACAGACTTGAATCTCAGTATACTCATAGGTGACAAACAAAAACATAACTCGTCATGGATAGAAAAACATATAATGTGATTTAACCGACGGATTAAGTTTAGGCCACTTGTCTCCAAATTTACATGATTTAATGGTTGAAGACTTGAAGTATCAAGATTTTTTTCAATGATCAGATATTTTCAAGTGATAGTTTGATCACGAGCTTAAGGGTACCTAATAATAGAGTGAGACACACCATAATTAGTAGTTGTCTAATTAGTTGGTTTTAGATAACCGACAATCCTTAAACACAAGCATGATTAGACTTGAAAAGGAAAAAAGGAAACATGGACGGTTTGTATTTACATATATCTTCCCATCATTGCGTTACCAAATTTGACTTGCAAATCAGTAATATAACTAGGGTTAATTATTTGTCAATACCTTAATTAGAATAACGCCAAATGAATAAATGGATATATAATGATCGCCAAAGGGTCAATCGTAACAATAACATCAAGATTAAGGAACAAAGAATAACTTCGAAGGCTATAATACTATTACATGATAAATATGTAGAACATAATGCTTGCTTGTCCTATAACTCGACATACTCTCTTTCTACCAACATTGTAACATTTTGAGAATAGGCGACATATGATCATCAAATTTGAGAATAAGCAAGAGATTTGTCTAGCAGCCAGTATACTAGTAAAGCTGGCTCGATGTTTTTGAGAGGAGAGCAAGTAGAAAATTTCATACTCATGTTTTTTTCTGTCCCAATTTATTTATAAATTTTCATCTTGAGTTTTTTAATCAATGTTTAATTTTTAAAAAAATCATATCAATCATATTTTATCATAATATATTTATTATTTTTTCTTACAATAATCTCACTATCCCTAAAAAATATTCGTTTTTATCAAATTTCATAAAAATTTAACACACATATAAATTTTTATACTGGGTCAAATGGTTGCAAGTATTATGTGATGGAGGGAATATATACAAAGGAAGTCTATCAACGTAAAATTTGACATATCTCATTAATAAAGTAAAATTGTTGACTAAAAATAGCATTCTTTTCGTCTCATTCAAATTACAACGATTTGTGAACATGCGAGATAAAAAAATAAGGAAAAGAAAAAAGAGAACGATGATGGACGAATTAATGTGATATAAATTATGAATATTTTTATATGAAAAAATTATTAAATATAAAAATATTATAATTTGAATCAAATATCTAAAAAAATTATAATTTAAATAGAAGGGACAGAATACTTGGATCCAATTGACGTGGACAGAAGTTTATTCAGTATATGAATGCGAAAGCTTCCATCATTATGAAAAATGCTTAAAACTAACACTTATATGCAGGTTTCGTCCAAAAAAATAAAATGAAATAAAATAAAACACACTATGCAGGTGCATATCATTCATCATCAATCATATCATACACAATCATATCTCCTTGTTTGTTTATGCGTTTAGTTTCTCTGGATTTATCTCGAATTATAAAAGTCTCCTGCAATCCTATTGGTTTGGCGGCACAAATTTTTATCAGAACAACATAAAACTGTCGTTACCTGTTTTAGAAACTTGTAGTAACGAATTTATTAAGTTATCACTAACTTTCTACCAAACAAAATTATCACTAACATAAACTTTCATAACCGTAAAATTGTGTGTAATTCCTATCTTATATATGTGGTCTACAGTTTTTGATAGATATACATCTTAGAAGTTTTCTTAATATAATCCTGGTTGTGGCGGCATATATTAATTAGGCGATTGTCTAGTTATTTGATGACATGTACGTGCATAGGTGCTTAACTAAGGCGTCATTTTCTTCTATCCAAGCTTCGAGAAGTTTTTGTCTGTATCGTTATAATTGGATTGTGCCTTCGACGATAAAAAGTCTCACATCAACTGTCAATTCTATTCGACTATTCATGATGTTATGTTTTACACATTCGACAATGAAAATGGTTTTCCCAATTAGCTTGATTAAAATCACTTATTACCTCTGTAAATTTTAAAAACTTGATGTCTTTGTCAGATCATATTTGAATGCTTCCAATATTGTTTTGGAATAAATTATCATCAAGGAAAATTAGCTTGATGGTATATGATAAGTAATTATTTTCTATGATTATATAATAAAAAATTCGACACATAACATGAAATATTTTTTTCCAATACAAACATCATGAAAATAGTCTTTATTATAGAATAGGAATATATTATATCATTTGTTTCTTCGTTCTTTTCTTATTTGTATAAGATAAATCTATATGACAAAATCCATCACATCCATTGTATATTATTTAGAATATGTTCATCTAAAACAAAAATTATTTACATCTACCCATACAAATTTGGAAACCTCTAATTTTCCGAAGTCAATGGATCGGGTTCAATGTAACAAATCAGTAAAATAAACAATCTACCTAATTGCTTTTTTTAATGGAGAAATATGGTTACAACATAATTTTGCCCTCTTCACACATTTTTAAGCCACTCTAAACGTACGCTCAACGACTCCCGCTCCGTCGCCGTCGGCGGTCGCCGGCAACCCCATTTCCCGCAAGGATTGGAGCCCCGGATCCCGATTCGCTGCCGGATCGAGGCGGAGGAGAAGAATGGGGTCGGCGATGAGGTTCGGATCGAAGTCTAGGGTTTTGAGGAGGTTGAGGACATCATACGAGAACGAGAATTCCATTTGTGGGGAAGATGAAGAGGTATTGTGTTTGCTACGATTTTCGTAAATATTTGGATTGTTTTCGTTCTTTGTGAGGGCATCTGGAAACATTCTCTCTGTCGTGCACGCCCGTCAGGGGAACGACTATGTACATGTCGCCCTCCCAGACCCTCGATTGTTGTTTTTTGTATTCGGATTGTTTTTGTTGTAGTTTGAGATATTCTGATGCGACGGAAGACAACAATATTAATTATGGATAAGTACTTGTGATATTTAGGGATCGAGTGAATGAGAGAAGTGATGAATTGTTTGTGAATCATCTGAGTCAGCTGATCGTGCAAACCGTATAGAAAATCTTCACCCGGCTTCTCTGGTGGATTATTAGTTTTCATAATGGCAAAGTGTAGTCACATTTTGACATGGACATTCGCATCTATAAATTACAACAAAAATATGAAATTAGGTGTATGAAAGAACTCGAGCATCTCTATAGTAATACATCTGTGTTAGTTTTCGCCTCTCTAAACCGAAAATAAAACTGATTGATATCATTTCCTGGTTCAAAATCGCAAAATGGAATCGGAGAACGTAAAATGTAATTTAGTATGTTTTAGTTCTAGCCTTTGTTTTCACTTCACATGGTATTCAAGTTCCCATTTTTTTAATAAATCATAATGTGTTTAGTGTTTTTAGTTTTGATTATTGGTTTTTTGTTTTTGTTTCTGATTTTTACTTCTAAGAGCATTAGTCTAAACAATCAGGATATCTTTGTGAGCGAAAGATACGGTAACCATTGAAAAGAAATTTCATTGTCCTTTTTCCATAGAGTTGCTCTTCCTAGTAACTTGGTTCGATACCTATGTATGCTATGATTTTGATGTCAATTAACCAGGATATTTGTAAATACTCCTGTAGAACTTATGAATTTGATGTCGCTTAACCAGAGAATATTCGTAGATACTCGTGTACAACTTAGTAAGTGTAGTAAGTAGTATTCAATGTTCGAAGCATCCACATTTTGTTGAGGTTGGGCACCACGGCTTGATAGAGATAATTAATTTGCCATGGGTTATCCCAATTTTGGACTAATTACCTTATACCATGGGCAGATATTCTATTCTGGTCCATTCAAAATTGATATTTTGATAAGGTTTCCTTCACCTACGTTTGCTTTATTGCGAGACTTACCCTATACTGCTATACATAAATCCATCAAAATGGAAAAATGAGCATGATTCATTTCACATTCATCTTGTTTTCTTTTCTGCCTCTTTATTTGTTTTTTTTTTTTTCTACAGTATTGCTGTATTTTTGTAGCCAATCAGTTTCTACTCATATAACTACCACCTCTTGAAGCTTTGTTTGCAAATATGAATCATGTGACCCCTTGTGTAAATGGACTGACTAGCTCACATTTTGCATATTTTGTTTCATGCGTGAAGTCCTCCATTTTCATTTCATTTTCTCTCTCTCTTTCTCTCAACTTGGAGGAACTCCAGCAAATCAACAAACATTACCATTTCAACATATTCAAGTTAAGGAGAAAGTATAACTCATCTTGGGTTCCCTCTGGGAAATGGAGAATTCATGTTTGTAGCGTCTTCAATTGATGGGATGATGATGATTGCTTTTTTCTTGTTAAGTTTTTTGGCTTTAACAAGCTCACATCCTCTCCGGCCTTTTCTTGAAGGATTTGATCCGAATATAACTGACCATCATAATAACCACACGCTGATATCTCAGTTCCGAACCCTAAACAGGAGGTCTTTGAAAGATTGTTCGAGTGTGGGTCCTTATGTTGATATTAGTGTTGGCCGAATTTCGACAATTTCGGATGAGCAAAACGTAACTGTCACCGTTAGTGGCATCTCAAACCCATCAGGGAATGAATGGGTCGCCATGATATCGCCCTCGCACTCCAAGTAAGGATATAGAGATGTATTTTATTACTATATCGTGCATGTAGAAGCGATATATAAGCAATTTGTTAGTTTCATGATCAGGTTTTTTCCTGTAAATTTCTATGCACGTGCTTATTGGAAGTATTTTGTACATTAAAGTGATGCTCTGGCTGAAGAAGTGATGAAAAACCTGCACATCTCATGCTATGTTTCAAATCCTGAAGTACGGAATTTTTTGTTTGTAGTGTGGATGCTTGTCCTTTAAACTGGATACTATACAAGCAGACTGGTGACCTCGCTGATCTGCCCCTCCTTTGCCATTATCCCGTCAAGGTACTGTTCTGCAAAGCATAAATACTAAGAGCTTGTCATTGTGCTTGATTTTTTTGTTTGGTGAAGCTAGAGCTCTTAAAAGAATAATTGCGTGGGTGTTAACGTTATGAGCATGACCATAATTGTAAAGTAATTCTTGAAGCTTGTTCAGTGGAGGAACAAGATGCCTTCCCAAGAAAAATAGGACTGCCATTTGTTATTTTGGAACAAGTTCTTCCATTAACAACGGGGAAGAAAGAAGAAATGATCTTGCATGCCTTCCCATCCATTATCAACAAGTTCTTCATCTGCTTTTTTATATTATTTTTTTTCATGGTTCTTGTTTTAGATCAGTGAAGAAATACGTCTAATTGTTAATCTTGTTGATAGATAACGCTAAATATTTGAAAATTGTCATGCTAGTGAAATGAAGCACCAAAACCAGTGGTGAGGCACATGCACATCATGTACTGAGTGTGTTCTTGTCCTTTAATTCTGCTTGGGTCTCTTGTTTGGAACTGTAGGCAGCATACTTGAAGAATGATCCAGGATACTTAAGCTGCAAGAAGACAGACTGCGAGAAGTACTTGGGCCCCTTTTGCTTGGTTAGAACTTGTGCTGCCTCTGTCACTTTTCATGTCATCAACATAAGAACCGACATCGAGTTTGTGCTCTTTAGCGGTGGCTTCGATAATCCTTGCATTTTGAAGAGGACCAAGCCGCTTAAGTTTGCCAACACAAACAAGCCATTATATGGACATTTATCGAGCACAGATTCGACATCCACTTCAGTAAGTTCACTTGATGTTCTTTCTGCTTGATTAATTGGCTTTTGTAAAATTTGTTACGTTAAGGTGATGGTGTTATTTATACAAACTAAATAAACAGATGTTGATTTGTGCCATTGAGAAATATGAAGAAGCAGTTTTAGTTCCTTTTAAGTGTTGAAGTGGCTGAATAACTTGTCGAATAAGTGCATAAGATTGGAGGATCAAACCCACCGGGTACTTTAGTGGTCATACCGTATCTACTCCATTGCCTTCCACAATGAGTCGTCAAGAGTATGATAAGATTCTGCATGGGTAGAGGTAGAAAATGGCAGTAAATACTATAGGTAAGTGTGGTGTTTGGTTTGAGCTTCAGGACTAGGTGTGAGGAACTTTATTTCTCATGATAGTTTCACAGGACACTCAGCACATTAAGCTTGAAGGGCACAGTTGGAATATAAGTGTGTATGCTCGATTTACTTGACGAAGATTGCATTGCCTGGGTTTGATTCGAAGGAATGTAGTGGCTTGATGGATTATGCTGATCAAGCACCATATACCTTTCTTGTAGTGTATGGTTAAGTGGCTAACTAATTACCGTTGTTAGATACACTGCGAGAAATAGTTGGAGAAAATTGTGCATAGGACCCAGCTAATATGCATTCAAAGTGTACTTGAGGTACTGTAACAAAAGCATTTACTTCACTCGAGTATGACATATGCTGATCAGTGATCACCAGACAGGTGTTTGGCATTGACGAGCCTAGTAATAATAAACTCATGTGAAGGTGAAAATTTTCAGCAGTTATTCAATAAAGTTAGATTATTGGATTTAAATGGTGAATCTTGCAGATGAGATTAACTTGGGTAAGCGGAAATAAGGTTCCACAACAAGTCCGCTATGGAGATGGTGAATCGCAGAATTCAAGTGTTACTACATTTACTCAAGACGAGATGTGCAGTAAGTTGCCAATTGAACTATTTTTTCTGCACTAAGATGCTAGAAACGAATGAAATTGTTGGAACGGGTTATCTTTCTTTTTGTCTATTTTTCCTTTCTTCCTGAAATGATTGTCTCATCTCATCTTGTTTAGTTGAGGTTATCTTCAAGCCTTCTGTCAGTGTTCGAAAAATCAACTCCCCATGCTGCCCATGGTGCTTCTTTTTCCTGTAAACTTCATAATGCAAATTGGAAGGAAAAAAAAAAAGTGAATTCACTTGGCAAAGCCTTCTCATGTGATTTTTTTTCCTTTCTCCGGAATGGAAAAAGTTTTTTATTCGGTTTAGTGGTGTCGGAGTTCTTTATGTTGTTAGTGCTCTACTTACTTAGCTAACTTCTAATGTTTCATTTCAATTGGATAGCTTCTCTGCTTCCGAGCCCAGCAAAAGATTTCGGGTGGCATGACCCAGGGTATATTCACTCGGCTGTTATGAAGGGCCTTAAACCTTCGACAAGTTATTCATACAAGTATGGAAGGTAATCACCCAATGCCTGTTGAGAATCTTAGGCAAGACATCAGCTAAGAAGCATAGCAATACATGTTTAACTATTGTCGTGATGCTAGAGAAGGTAGTTTATGGGTCACCTACATTTATTTGGTTAGAAATTCCTGAGTTGATTGAACGATCGTTTGCTGTTAACCACAAGTTATTAAAGTTATCTTCATGACGCAGTGATTCTGTTGGTTGGAGCGATCAATTACACTTTAGAACCCCGCCTGCTGGAGGATCAGATGAAGTGAGAATTATAGCATTCGGTGACATGGGAAAGGCTCCTCTTGATTCGTCCGTGGAGCATTATATTCAGGTCCGTAGTTTGTAGTTCTGCTGGAGTATGTTATTTCCTGGGTTTAATTCTTGGACTTCCTTTTATTGATCCTTCTTTTGCACTTATGTATATAGCCTGGATCAATTTCGGTGACAAAAGCTATGGCTGATGAGGTAGCAGCTGGCAATGTGGATAGTGTCTTTCACATCGGCGACATAAGTTATGCAACTGGCTTTTTGGTTGAGTGGGATTACTTCCTTCAATCTATTGCACATGTGGCGTCCCATGTTCCTTACATGACTGCCATTGGCAATCATGAAAGGTTAGCTTGTGTCTCACTAAGTATTCAGGAATACCTGTTATCAAACAAATCTGTATGATTTATGTTACGCAATATTGTGCAAAATGGACTAATGGTAGCGAAACATCTTATGCATTTAGGGACTATGTGAATTCAGGGTCTGTTTATCCGACGCCTGACTCTGGTGGAGAATGTGGTGTTCCTTACGAGACATATTTTCCAATGCCGACCGCTGCAAAAGATAAACCTTGGTACTCTATAGAGCAAGGGAGTGTTCACTTCACGGTGATGTCCACAGAGCATGATTGGACACCCAACTCAGAGCAGGTTTGCATTTGGTTGTCTACTGGAAGACATGATTCTCCTGTAACATTTCCATCAAGTCGCCTCTCGCCATCTAATGGTATACTTAATTTATTTTGTGGCAGTATAAGTGGCTTAAATCTGACATGGCTTCTGTTGATCGATCAAGAACCCCTTGGCTGGTCTTCGCTGGGTAAGTTGAATTTCTGTAAACACTGATTCGGTAGTCCTCTCTGCGTGCACAAAAACTTGGAATGTTTAAGCCTAATATATATGCTGACTGAGAAGAAGCTGCATTGGTTGCTAAAAAACCTCTGGAAAAGATTGTCCTTATTTTCGTGGTTATTGTGCGTCTTCGTGAATGACTCGCTGTAAATACTTCTATGAACGGCAGACACAGACCGATGTATACATCTTGTGACGCTGCACTCTTCAGTGTTGACCTCCGGTTTATACAATCTGTGGAACCACTCCTCCTAGCCAGCAAGGTATACAAGCTACAATTCTTTGGCTTTCTTGAGTTCCCTTCTGGATTTTGTATTTCCCTTTTCCATGTTGTCAAACGGTTGCCTATTCAAAACAGGTTGATTTGGTGCTCTTTGGCCATGTTCACAACTACGAGAGAACTTGTGCTGTATACGAGGGCAAGTGTAAGGCGATGCCTGTGAAAGGTGCAGATGGTGTCGACATGTATGATCATAGCAACTACACAGCTCCGATTCAAGCAGTCATCGGAATGGCTGGCTTCAGTCTGGATAACTTTTTTCCTCTGGTAAGTTGGTTAGCTCTTTACCTCCCTCGATGGCTCCCAAGCTAGGAAAATTGTGAATGAGATAAAACTTTTTGGTATTGTGTTTTGGCAGGTACAAAGCTGGAGTTTGTCGAGGATATCTCAGTTTGGTTATGCTAGAATACAAGCAAAACGAAATCAGCTAAATTTCGAGGTTGGTTAGCATAATCATAAGTCATTTTCGAACCACGTAAAGGGCTATTGATATATTCTGAGAACGTATTTTCACATTCACCCCACGTATGTTTGTAGTATGTTGATCGGTTTGTTCTTGGCATATCTTGTTGAGTTCTTTTGCCATTGGTTGGGTGAATTCTGTGTACTAATGACGGTGTCTGTTTTCTGCAGTTTGTGAACTCCAATACAAGAAAAGTTGAGGATTCCTTTTGCATTATCAAGAAGTTGAGTTGAGGGATCTTTATCAATCAGAACCTGAACAACAGGAAAGAAAGGATCACTGAACAAACCGAGCTGCGAGGTATTGAATGGCCTGGGTGCTGACTGCTGAGGTTCACTTGAAGTGAATTTTATGCTTCTACATCGTAGCATGTCGGTGTTACCCTTCTATATACCCTTCAAAGAACTACTGGTATAGGATGTCCTAAAAATTATGGGGATTGAATAATACAGTGTAAACTTGTACTCCGAGTATGTTATTTCTACAGGATTAGTTTGTGCCGTATGAAGAATGTTAATAGCGCCTTAGGGCTCTCAACGATCCTTCGATGCAGGAAACTTGCAAGTCCTAAGTGTGACTATACGAGTCTCTCGATCAAGTTCTTCGCCTTCGTGTGGCTTAGAGTACTTGCAGAATATACCAAGACATAATCCCACAACAGAGAGCTGCTTGTCGGGAAGATCGATCTGGTTCTCTGAGCATGATTCTTCGCTTCAGATAGATGTTCTTCGGGGAGATAGTAAAGATGTGAAGCTGGGAAACTATCTGAAGCTTGTGTGGTATTTGTGCTGCTCTGGTTTTGTTTTCCATGATTAGTACTTGAAATGTTTGTTCAAATATCGATTTGAAGACTAGACTAACGTAAGAAAATTACGTCATAGATTCAGGTTAAAGTATATCATTTAAATTATCATTATTGTTTTATGATCATTTTGTAGGAAAAAATGTTTGATCGTTTCATGATGTGAATAAAAATTTGCATCGATAATTATGCTTGATCAAACCGTTCTATTTATATTTGGACGGAGAAAGTATTTCAAAACACATGATCATTTTAGATAAGAAATTCTTTGGAAGAAGACTTTGGATATTATATTGGGAATAAAATCTCGAAAGATAGTATTATTGAGAATAAAATCTCACACACGATTACCACACAATATGTTAATCACATGTGAGTTAGTAGTAGATCGTTGCTTTTAACCTGCCTAATCATGATAAAGCTGAACCTAATGAACTACTCCCTCCATTCAAAAAAAATTATAATAATTTTTTATATTTATTTGTTCAATAAAAATTATGATATTATCATAAAAGGAAAGTTTTTCTATCAAAAATTATCCATCTATTTTTATTTTTATTTTATATCAAATTATCATATTCCGTTATTATTTCTTTCCTTTCTTTCTTCTTTTTCTCTGCACCACACAATTCCAAGAATGTATTAGTCTTTTTAAGCAAAAATCAATAAGCACATTAGTTCTCGTGCGTGATTTTCATGTTACTATTATTGTTGGATGAAGGGAGTACAACTTGGATAGGATAAACTCGTGCATTGTTATAATCATTTCTGTTAATCAGTTACTATCATGGTCAATTACTTAAAAAAGAGATCATCGTATGTTGAGTTGACATATGGATTAGTCGTTAATAATCATGATTAGAGTATATGATTAGTCTCATTGGCATTCATATCTCCATAGATTATGGAGGGTGGCAAGGTATGGATCAACTCATCTAGTCCTATTATTTTGATTATTATTATGTTGACTTGTAATTAATATAATAAGTATCATTTAATCATAATGGTCCACCTACATGCACCAAGCAAATTATGTTGCCTATGCAACTCCATGTGAAATATTGTTGACTCCTTATCATATCAAATACTATGATATATCTTGCTTGATTGAGTGATATCTCCATAGATTAAAATATACAGCTCAAATCTTGTAGTACGTGGTTGCAACTACCTAATGTGTTTGACACATGTAACTGGATATAACATTTAAGAACGTCAAAGATAGTTATTGTTCAAATTTCTTTCGAAAACTCGTTACTTAGTCATCGATCCAAGAAACCATACAGAAGTTACTATCCTAGACATTCCTCTTACCACGAATCATGGGATAATGGTTGTAGATCCAATCCAAAACAAAAACAAGGGACCACTATTAGATGGAGAATTAGAGACGACTACTAGAAAACAACCATGCATAGCCACATATAATGTATAGCTAAAAACTCTTGTATGTATAATGTATGTGAAAATTTTCCAAGTTCAAAGCTATCAATTAAGAGCCAAGAATCCATCCTCTTATGTTTGATCTTATCCTTGCGCAAAAGGTAACTTAGTACTTGAAGAAAGCTACGAGGAGCTACATTGATTCTTGTTAGGTTAGCACCATTCCATGCACCCATTTCAAAAGGAGAAATCTCTGTCTATTTTTCTCTATCATTGTTAAGTTTGCCTATTTGATAATGCCAACAACTCATGCATCATTTTCAATCTCAAATATGGAAGCAAAAATGAAGTGTCACTTATGTCACATTCTATTGAACCAAATAGGAGTACGTTATACATGAACAAGCACCACATCAAAAAGACACAAAAGGCTTAATAAAGTACATATAGCCAAAAGGACAATTATTCATATATGATATATCATACATTATTACAATCACCAATAGACAATAGTGTGGCAACTCGAAGAAAACATGTACGTGTACATGTTTTCATAGACTACTATGTAGATATACAAAAGCCGATATCCGCATAGCAACTTATCGTTCCCACCTCTAAGGCGCTAACTTCATTGTAAAAACATCAAGACATGTGATTATTGACACGATAGAGGTATCGAGCCCCAAATGTTACATAACATTGGGCGACGCATTGACACTTTGACACAAGACTTGAGACTTTTAACTAAATCACACCGATCAAGGACTTTTTTACGATAATGTTGTCATTGATCAGGGATTTCTTGGATAATCGCGGTTTAGGCAGTCGAAATGGGAGCTAACTTGGTAGCATTTCCCATTGCTTTCATGGTTTCGAATCTTGGTTCCTTCGCCTGGAACTTCAGACCTGCATAGAGCTTCATGTAGTCCTCGAACACGAACTTTGGATAAGTTGTGTTCTTCTCCTTCTCTTTCTCTAACAGCTCGGGTGCAGGGTAGATCAGGGCATCGCTTCCCGGGTTATAGAATGATGCTATTGACATTCTGCTGCCGTCTGCTTGAGCTATCACGCGATGCTCTATGCTCTTGTACTTTCCATTCGTGATAACCTAAGGGATCAATCCAACACAAATCATGTTATAAGAATCAAATGGATATTGCACTTAGGTAGAAAAAAAGACTCTCAACTCTTTTTGAATTTGAATGAAGGCAACGTTAAACTTTTGTGTCACTTTTCACACAAGTTTGTCCCTAGCCCTCATGATTGATGGTTATAACTTGTCGCGAAAATGTAACTGTTCGGATAATAAACTTTGTTGTCTTGACAATAACACCGGTAATTCCAGTCTGATCGAGAAAGTATCTCGACTCTCTAAAAATAAGTTAATTAAGGAAGTACCTCAAGTTGGTCACCCAAGTTGATGACTATGGAGTGCTTCATGGGTGGAACATCAATCCATTTACCATCTTTGAGTAGCTGAAGTCCACTGACCTTGTCATCTTGGAACAGAAGTATAATGCCACCAGCATCAGTGTGAGCTCTAAGTCCCTTGATGAGCTCTGGTTTGGGACATGGTGGATAGTTGCTCACTTTTGTCCCAAATGTAGGACCATTTGACCCATAAAATACCCTTTTCATGTACCCTTTTTCTAAGCCAAGGTTCTCACAAAACAAGTCCAGCATTTTCTCTGCGAGGTTCTCTATCTCGTTTGCAAATTTCCTCATCACATCCCTACAAATGCATCCCATGATCAAGTATTGAACACGACGAAAGGTAGCTAGAAAGGATGATAATTGGTATTATCTTGAAGTGTGTACCTATAGGAGTCATCGAGATCAGGGATTTCAGTGATGTTGGAGATGGGGAGATGACGAAGGAAGAATGTGCTCTCCCAGTCGACGTCGTTGATCTCGGATTGTGCATTCTCTAGGCCCTTGGTTGCCACCATTTCCTTGAACTTTTGCTCCATGCATTTCTTGTAATGCTCCTTTGTCATCCTCTCCACTGTGTCCATCAACTCATATGATACCCCATGATTCACCAACTACATTAATCACACAAAAAATACAAAGACAACAGAATTACAAGAAAATAGATGTATATAAACCGGCATGCTATTCTTCAAATTAGACTCTTTACAAGATACGAAATTCTAACCAGAATACAAGAAAAATGTCATATTGTCTCCACAACCTTTTACTTAAGACATTCATTTAATATTGTATAACTAATATATAGGGGTTAGAGAATCCGATAACTATGGTTCAAGCAGGCGATCATAAAGAAAGAGGAAGGAGTGTTTTGGGTTTGAGCATTTGATTGATCATGTTACCTCAAAGAATCCCCAATTCTCACAGGCATCTTTGATAAGCTCCATGGTGAAACTCCTCCCTTCACCATCAAGTTTCCCAAGGTCAATAACAGGGAAGTTCACCATCTTTGTTTCTTTTACTCGTCTCTTGCTCTGTTTTGATTTCTCTGTTTTCTAAGTGATATGAGCAATGGGTGTGAGCGAAGGAATGGGATGGATACCTCTATTTATAGGAGTTGGAGAGAGATGGTTGAAATTCATAATGAAGGAAAAATTAAACAATTCTATTTGGGCAAAATGTAAGTCATACATGTAGCTATACCTCTCATATATGTGTGGAGTGCATTATGTTTTACTCCCCGCCGTCTATTCAAATTATAACGTGGTATTATCATTGCATTATATAATACGTATTTTGATAATTTTGTTATTTATCTTAATAATATAAAAAAATTATGTGATTAAGATAAGATTGAAATATATAACTTAAACTATCATTATTTTTTTATTTTTTTTATTTTTTTGATAATTGGAGTTACAGTTGGTGTGATCCACACAGGATCAAAACACGATCCTCAAAGGATCAAAATTCAAAACATGATCCTCAAAGCAGTATTGAATCAGCCATTTCACCACTTAAAAGAAGACAAAACAAACGAACATAACTCCAACAAAATACAAAGATAGCAGCACGTAAAACAGCATGAGTGCCCCTTATCCAGATTCACTTCAGATCAAACGATCAGCCCCACGCCTCTGCGAACTGCACACCTCATGCATAAGTCGCTTATTATGAATAAAAGCAGTGCTACTGAGAGATAAATCTGACCACCAGGATTTAATCCAAGGACTAGGATTGCTTGTAGTCTTATGCTGTTTTCCATTCAAAAGTGCAGATTCTACCATGAATTTTTTCAAAAGAAAAAAAAAATTATCATTGATTTTTAATTTGGTTGGATTTCCATGCTATCCAAAATTTAACAGCAGACAATCTTGATCCTTAATCCAAAACCATAATCTCATCAGTATCATATTTGTGATCTCATGCCACCTTGGTTCTTTATTATCAAACACAACCTCATTTTGCGAAAAACCCAAATCGATTATACAATGGCAAAGCGCAAAGAGATCCAAACCTTTCTCTTAAAATTTCCCCATCGGAACATTCCACCATTCCTCGAGTAGGTCCCTCAAGTTCCCAGGGAAACAAACTGCACACTTCACTAATCCAGACACTCACACCAAATCTCCCAGACCTATCGTTTTAGGTTCGAAGACATCTGATAAAATTGGAACGATACAGAGAAGATTACCATGGCCCTACACAAGGATGACACGCATAAATCGAGAAATGATCCTAATTTTTATTAAACTATCATTAATATTTTATGATAATTTTGTCTAAAATGATGTTTGATCTTATCACGAAAGATTCGTATCATGAATAACTTTATCACCTACATATATGAACGTTATAATTTTAATAGGACGAAGAGAATATTTAAAAGTTTTGGTTATAATGTTTTAAAAAGGAAAAGATGGTTGAATACAGTGAATGGTTACGATGTATTGAAAAGTCGAATAGGTGTATTTACAGAGGCAATTAAGAAGTCCAATCCATGTTTCTCCTTTCTAAATCAATATCAAAGGAGTTGAAATGTGAAAATAATGTTCTCTTTTCTAGAAATCTCCCAAGTTTATGCATTCATACTTCGTTGCAATGTAATTGTTAGAAACTAGTCATAATATACTTTCATGATTCCTTATTACTTTGATAAATTTAACCCTTGCTCTGAAAAGATCTACCCGGTCAAATTTTGGTAAAACAGAGCATTAGTCAATTATGATTACGAAAATGGATGAATTATTTAAACATATAAAAATTTGAAAAAAAAATATCATAAGGAATCAAAATTCCAAAAAACATATAATTCATTCATATCATTTAAATCTCTACCCTTATTCTCATCTTCATGCCAACCCCTACCATCACTCAACCGTCGTTGAAATCTTCGCCGAAATATGACCATGTCGTCGGAATCTTTGTTAAAATCTGATCAGAATCTGAAACATCGTTGGAATCTTTGTCGAAATTCGACAATGTCGTCGGAATATGAAACAAAGCGCCTGAATAAAATCAAAACAAAACGCATGATAAAAAATGAAAATAAAACATCGGTACAAAAAAGAAATAGAATGTCCGTACAAAAATGAAATAGAGTTTCTGTCAGAACAACCGCTCTGTTTCGAAACAGAGCTCCTGTTCTGACGCTTGGTTTCGAAACATATCATTTTTGTTATTGAAATAGAACACTTATGTTTTCTCAAAAATAAAGTGCCTTTGTTATTTTGAAATTGAGCGTCTATGTTTTTAGAAACAGAATGCCTGTGTTATTTTTGAAACAGAGTGACCGGTTTAAAGGAAATAGGGTGACAATTAAAAATCAAAAAAAACAAACAAAAATTGATTAAAAAATCCAAATAATAACAACATTAATTGTAATATTAATATGATTTTTGATAAATAAAACGATTCTCAATAACATCTTGTGTGCATACATTCTCATGAAGCCTCCTCCGTCCCCGCATTCCCTCAGGCGATCGATCCACGCCAATAACAACACTAATACTCCCATCATCAAACCCAACCATGGTAGTCGTGACACTCTCCATCTCCTCAACCGAGCTTGCATTATCCCCATTCCCATTTATCTCATTCCCAACATTCCCTCCTCTTAATCCGAACCCAAGATGTTGCCCCAAATCACTACTACACTCGTTCTTCCCGACCTTAAATCTAGTCAACCCGAAATCCACGATCTTTGCCTTCAACCCTTCCCCAATCAACACATTACACGGCTCAAATCACTGTGTATGATCCCCAGCACACACTCATGATCCAAGAACTACAACCCCTTCGCGACATCGATCGTAACCGTAACTCAATTTAACCCCCTAATCCATCAACCCTTTCTCGTCCCCCTTCCTCTTCCCAAACAAGCAGTCCTGCAAGCTCTCATTCTCCATCAACTCGAATACCAAACACCCATCTCGGTTTTCGATCGAAAGCAAACCCTAACAAGAATACAATATAAGGAGGGGAGCGTGTTTTGGAGACGATGAGGAGCTCGGTGTGAAAATCGCGGTTGGATTGGAGGGATTTCAAATCGACAGAGGAGGAAGGAGAAAGGGAGAGTGGGAAATTAAATTGTATGTTTGAAAAATATGATTCTGTTTGTATGATTTTGGAAATATTTCTCAAAAAATATAGTTTTAGATCATTTGTTGTACGAAAATATAAATATTTTATACTTGGATCCGATTTGCTAATCTCCAAAGAATCAGTTTCATTTCCTAAGTACGTTACATCAAATGTACCTATTTAGGTGTAACAGATATATCTCGACAGTCGATTCTCCAGATTCTCCTTACACTTCCACTTATTTTTACCGAAAACTCAAAGAAAGTCGACGATGGAGATAGTACACTTTTGTCTAGGGGTATTTGATACACATACATTTCTCCGAATTTACTTTACAGTAACATGTGTAACAGTAAATTCAGTGTGGTAATTTTATAAGTTACATAAGTCATAAGTTTAAGAAATTCTTATGGCATATTGCAAAGAAAAGTTAGAGTCAAAGGGGATGTTTGCATACCAATCAATGTCATGTGATCATGAGAGGCAAAGAACATGCATGGTCGTCTGTTTCCCTTTTCCCTTCTCCGAAATCATAACATTTTAAGAACCACATATATTATAATTTATAAAGATAAAGACAACGATTCATATATTCTTTTCAAATATAGAATATAAGAACAAAAATAAAAATAAAAAATAAAAGAAAAGAAAGAGAGATAAATAATATTGTCCCTACTATAATTATTATAGAAAAACTATTATCTGAGGCCTTCAGAACGGAAACATCTATTTGAAAACGTATTTTTGTTATTTGGAAACTACAAGTAAAACATCATGGGCCGTGACGCTTTATTAATTGATTTATTTTTTTTATAAAAAAAAATTTGGTGTAAAGCGTCACCTAATTTAGCGTCTTCGATTTTTCTTTTCTTTTTTAATTTCTAAAACACATAAAAGTTAATATCAAATTTTTATTAATCATAACTTTTAAATCGTTATCCAGATTAATTAGACTCATTAGTAAAAAATGATCAGTCCAATCTTCTCTACAAAACAAGATTCATTATGAGTACCTTTTGAAGACGTCGAAATTGAGATATAGAATGAAATCTTCATTTCGACGTCGTCAAAAGATAACTCATTATTAGCCTTGTTTTGTAAAGAATATCAAGTTAATCATTTTTTATTATTGAGTCTAATTAATCCGGATAACGATTCAAAACTTATTATTAATAGAAGATTGATAAAAAAAAATTTATATTTTAAGAATTGAAAAAAAAAAGCTTAAGACGTTAAATCTGGTGACGCTTTACACCAAAAAAAATAAATCAATTAATAAAACGTCATGATCATGACGTTTTAGTCCACATATAAAACATTTCGAACGTTTTCTTTATAGTTTTTATATAGTAAAAAAGTCGTTTCTAAATAGCAATCTCGCCTCGGAACGTATCAAACGCGTAGGAAATCAACAAATCCATTACTTATGTCCCACTCATCATTAATGTGCCATACATGTTGCACATTGAGGTCAGCCTAGACTAAGTCAACTCGATACAAGTTTAAGATTTTATCAAGTGATTCATATTTGAAGCAATTGTAATACCGTCGATTTTCATGTTTTTTTTGAAGGATACGTGGGTTGGTTTCAGGTTCCTTTTATATTTGTTATGAAGCTAAATTTCATGTATATTATACTTGGGAAAAACATGGGCAAACAACAATGACGGTTTTCGTGACTATACGAGATTATTTTTTCTTACATGATGACATCAAATAGAACTTCCTCTATTATTTGACGATTATAGCTGATGATAACAATCCTAACTAACTTATCATATGGAAGAGTTTAGTGGGTCCAATAACACAACAACTCGGATCCTCTTTGTCAAAGAAAGACAACAGAGATACCTCGATATCTACTGTATGAGCTAACAATTATGATTTTCTTTGTTGTTGACACTGTCTTTTGTTAGAGCTCTCCGTGGAGATCCGACGGTGGAGATTGGTGCATTATTCTCCGTTGTTTATTTTAAACAGCAGAGGATCCGTATCCAGCAAACTGTATAAGTTTTAATGTTTTCGTTTAGAAAAGGCAAAATGGAGGGAGTCCAGTCCGTCCCCTGAGGCAAAGGGCTGAGAATGCATGTGATGCCCAACGTGATGGGCCCTACGATCATGGATCATTCCATGGGCCGCCCCTCTCCCTCCTTTTGTTGGGGAATGTCGGAATAGCGGTTTTCGGTGCAGTTGTTTTAATTCATTAAAAAAATGTTTTTTCTTCCACCGTCAAACAAGATGAAAAAAAGAGTGACGACCAAATAATGTCATTATCATAACTAACTTTACATTTTTTTTATAAGAGGTTATTCTCTTAACTTTTATTACTTTAAACGATGAATTTTTATTGTAAAGAAGTCGTCACTGTATTTCACATCATAATGTCATTAAGCAACCTGCAACCTCATTTCAGGTTGTATTTGATAATGAATAATCATAACTGTATTTCACATCATAATATCATTAAGCAACCTGCAACCTCATCAGTTATCCTCATCCTCTGTACTCAAACCAAACTTAGCTTAATCTCCATCAATATTCAACACCACCATCGTAGCCACCATTGACACATGACCCACTTGACCTATGCATCGCCACCCAACCTACGCATATTCTTATAAAACAAAACACAAATCCACATAATTCCGTAAAGTAAATGATATGAAAAAAACGAGATCAATTCACAATATAAAAAAAACAATATTAGTTACATATTTGAAAATCAGAAAAAGAAAAAAAAGTTCTCAACTCGTCGATCATGGGAAAGAATCAAAAGAAACTCAATGGATGTGCTTGTTTTGATGATAGAATTAGACAAGATTATTAGTATTAAAATTATTAATTCATAAACTATTTATCGTAGGATTGTTTGTCTCGAGATTACTTTTTATGATGCGTTTGTTTTGCAACAAGACTAATACTCAGGATAGAATAATTTACTCCATTTCAAAATCTAAATCATTAAATAAACATATTATAAGATTAAATTGAACTATTTTTTATACAAACATCCTAATCAAATAAAACTATTAATCTTAGAATTAATTATCCTATCCTTTTCCTGAATGATTAGTTCTTCATATGAGAGATTAGTTAGCTGAGATAACTAATCCCCACCCCATGCACCTTAAAAGCTTAAACATGGAATATCCTATTAAACGGGATTAATAGTTTTATCCCATCTATCCTACCCTTAAAACAAACCCACCCAATGTACTTTGCGGTCCAATGATGAACACATGGTTTTTTCTTCACAAACGATTTATGTTCTTTCACTTGTGACTATATTCATTGAATGGATTTTGTGATCCGATATACACGTTATGATATTTCCACATGGTTCATTCTCTATGATTTACTTTATACTATAATTACTTGAGTATTAAGTAATCACATTTTAGATGCGAGAAAGTTCGTGATACGATTTCATTATTCATTAGCGTTTTTAAAAATATTCTTATTATTTAAATAAATTACACAAAATGCAAGTATATTTGCACCTGATTTGTTGTTATTAATAATTTCATAATTTTAATCGATCAAATTTCATTTTTACATTACACAAAACATTTTTCACTTGATAATTTCATACCTACCAGCGACTTCTTAATTATATCAAAAAAAAATACCATGTTAAAAATTCTGGATTCAAAACTAAAACCAATTAAACAACTAACAACAATCTTACATGCACATGCATTTTTGAGTTGATTGTGTTCGCAATCAACGCAATTTTTGAGTTGATTGTGGGTTGGGCAGGTTAAACGGTTAAGTTGGGTACGGTCACATTTGTCCTAACTCTAAGCCATGATACCAGAAGTTGACAAATTAATCGTTTGCTTTGTTTGTGATGCTATATTCTTCCCCCATCTATTCCCAGTCTTGAACATACTACAAAATGACTCGAACTTCGACTAATTTGATAAACACAATTAATTGAATTGGATGGTGATTATTATTACGATCAAGGTTCGTAGATTTCACCGTCACTAATAAATTATCGTTATTAATTTAAACGGATTAAATATAACATTATAAATATAATACCAATGAGCGAAATATAAATAACAAAAATAAAAGAGATAATGATTTTATGTGGAAATCCTTACGGAGAAGATCACGGACGATCGCCGATAACGAAGACATCCACTAATCAAAGAAGGAGTACAAATGAGATACACCGACTCAAAATCACCTTTAATAAAAGATGTGCTAACTCTCAAGATTGCTCACGCAGCATAAACTCCTCTATGGAATAAAGATGCATAAACCCCTATTTGTTTTCCTTCAAGACAACATATGAAGTAAGGAATTCCCTGATATCTCTTATTGGCCTTCTCTGCTCTCAACTTATGCTAAGTGTAGGAGTCAATATATAGAGAAAAACAATTGTTTTTCATCCATGAATTGCTGCATAGAGTGGATCATGCAAAGAGCCAATGAAGAAACCAATTTGAGCCACTATCTTCACTAAGGGACAACACTCATGTCAAAATGAATTGAGACACAATCTAATATTTTAATAACTAATATTCTAATATATATATATATATATATATATATATTTTATCACCCAAAATCTTCCTATAGTATGTCATAGCATCCCGTAAAACGCGGTAAACCAAATCATCTTCCGAGTATCACAGAGAAGACAATGATCACTTGCGTAATTATAGAAAGAGACACACACACAGAGGACGATATACATTACATCGAAAACTCATCATAGCATAGAGAATGAAGCGTCCATGAATCCCCAGTCAGCGCAATTGATAATAATGAACACAACTAGAAATTCTAGATCTAAAACCCTGGAAATTGATGACAAAACCCTAGATCAGAAGAACAGACACAAAAGTGAGATCCAAAACCCTAAAAATTCCAGATCTCGAAATCGAAACAAAATCACAAAGCACAACAACTTCTTCATCAAAAACAAAGAGAACAAACCAGGAACGAAGTACGACGACGAAGAGACCAGAAACAAGAGATCGAGAATTGAAATCATCGCCTCCTCGACGAGAATAGATCAAGAGATTCCGCATTCGAAATCAAGAACCAATCCCTAGAAATTCCATAACGAGAATCGGACAATGGCTTCAGCGATCGATGATTCATCGAAGACCTGAATCAGAGATCGAAACCAACCAAGGGATTCGATTCCAGATCCGAAAGATTCGAACAAAATCGCAGACCCAAATTTATCAAACCAAAATCGAACCTGATGAAGTCGACGAAGCCGAGAATTCTAGAGATTTCATATGCTTTCCAACGGTTAGATTTTGATTTTGAATTGAGTTGAACGATGAATGTGGTGGAATAACTGATACCTCACCATCGACAAATTTGGGCCGGGGAAGATTTATTATGGATTGGAGTATGTATTTACTTCCTCATCAACAAACAAACCAAGCCTTTACATTGGAAATGGGCTTATTTGTGGCCCAATATCACTGCAAAGTCATTGGGCTTTGTGGAGGAGCTGCCCCTTCCAATTGGCCCAAGCATGCTACAATTGAGATCGAATCGAAGATTCTCGTGAGAGGATGCTATGTACAGTCACTTATGTTACTTGTAAAGGTGTTGATCTTAAAGAAAAGGGGCACATAAAAAAGGCAGCCGGATCACCGGCTCTTCTCATATGTGTTATCCCTGACGTCCTTACATCTCAAGCATTCAAAATACAAAGAAAAAAAAAGCTATAATTTGTTCTATTGTTTTTTCGACCATTAGATTTTGTGCAATAAAACAACAGCCTAATAGGGAATCCCTTGCCATAAAAGAGGGAGTAATGGTTAATTGTGCAAAACTGGCTCTCGTTATCATTTCTCTTATCAAAATGGAACCATGTCATTCGCTATAAATAAATACTCCCTCCAACATTTTCTATATTATAATATTTCAAATAAATTATAATTTTTCTCCGTTTGAAATTTTTTTCATATCAAAATATTCTTATTTTTTATCTTATATCACATCAACTCATTTCATTTTTTTTTTTCTCATTTTTATCACTCACATAATTCAAAAAACAAAATATTTTTTATAATAAAAATTAACATATATATAAATTCGTATATTAATTGTAATTTTTTGGGACCAAACAATCAAGGTTCAAGACGATATATCCCAATCAGAACTTTAATCCAATTTTGTTGCAGTTGTGGGACAAAAAACGAAAACCTTTTCTTTCGTTTTCCTTTTTCCTTTTCACGAGAAAGGGTGATCGACATAAAGCACATGGTTTCAAGCTTTCATGACATGATAGTGGCTTTCACTCCGAGACTCGGTCGTGTAAACTAAAAATGCTAATTAATCACATTTTCTAGACCATTCGTTTTATGGAGACTTAATGTTGGATACAAGTTCACTGTCGATTAATTTTGAGTGATTCGTTGGTGACTTTTCAATTTTGATTCAGTTTACAATATAGTTCTTCGAAATTTAGAGTTAAAGATGTTACAATTATCAATTTACTGAGAAGAATGGATCATCTCATTTGCATTTATACTTGAAACCTCCCACAACCTAACCTCACAATAAATGGGAAAGGTTCGATAAAAAAGCATCCTTGATATTCATTATTTTGTTTGGTAATCCTTCCTCCCATCATTTTTATAATATCTACTTCATATACGTAATTTTAGATTATTTTTTTTCAATTCTAATTCTCAACTACATAAAAATCTTCTTTTTATTTATTTTAATTCGTAATCACATAATATTTTTTAATTATAAATAATTTGAAACCAACCAAAATGATAAAATAATACAAAAAAAAATTGACAAGAAGAGAGTATTACTTGTCTTGCTTGATGAGTACTCAAAAACTTGCTTAAACTTATCATACTTAACCTCAAATTTTCGATTTCATGACAAAATTGGAATCGACCACTATAACAGATGAACTCTTATAGTTATAATAAAGTGGCGTTGCTAATCACCCCCGAATTCACCCCTCATGAGCCCCGTTTTTTTTTTTAATTTCTCAATTTGTCCTTTCTTTTATAATATTTAAAATCGTTTATAATTTTTAATATATATATATATATATATATCAAATATTAAAAATAAATATAT
>JAOVYX010015254.1:0-28596 GCA_035668315.1 Drosera spatulata
GAAGGTGACTGTTTATTATTATCGGTGTTATTATCGTTATTATTATTATTATTATTATTATTATCATTATTATTATTATTATCATTATTATCATTATTATTATTATTATTATTATTATTATTATTATTATTATTATTATTATATTTCAACGTGCAGCACACACGTCAATATTCTAGTTTAATTAGCAAATACAAGTAGAAGAGAAGGTGGGTCTACTCCACATATATTATCTACTCTCTCAAGACCAAATTCATTGACTTATTTTCCTATTTAGGTCGTACGAGATAAATAAATTTTTTTTGTAATCTTTTCACATTAAAAATATCAAATCTATCTATTATGTTATAGTATATTCTATTAACTCCTCACTCAGTTGCTAGTCTGCTATAGTTAACCCTATATAATCAAAATCCGCACAACATTCAACACTCATAAATTTTTGTGCCACGTCAAAACGTTTCAATCAATTTGGGATGGAAAGAGCATTATATAATCTTCTATATATATAGTTACATAAAATTTTCAGATGACAAACCACATGAATAGCAAATGGCATTCATTATATTTTAGTCGTTTTAAAAGTTTAAAAGACAATCGAGTAATTTCAGGAAAGTTAAATCAAAAGAATCTTTATCAAATTAATTCTCGGCCTTTAATTACGAGTTGAACTGTCAAGATTAAATATTAGAGATTTTTAAAGATACTCTTTTTAAAAAAAGCCAAAAAAAAATCCTAACAATATATTTATAAACTAGTAGTGAGATGAAAATAATCAACTGTTAGAAAACTAGAAAATTTTTTATTTTATTATTTTACTAAACAAAAAATTAACAATTATATCTTCTATTGACTATTAATATCCATAATGATCTTTATATCAAGCGAACTCTTTTAATTTTATGAGTTGATATTTTAAATAGTTCTTTAATCTTTTAAATTCTATCATTATTTTTTATCTAAAAATCGACTTTGAATATTACATTATAAGCAATGCATAGAAGTAATACATAATTATCAATGTATGAAAATAATAATATATAGCTTAAACACCTAGATCAATTCATCCATAAATGTTAAAATTTTAATAAAAGTCATCAAGTTATATTTGGACATGATACATGATCTGAATAGGGTTATATAAAAAACATAAGACGATCAATAAATTCAAAATCTTTTAAATGATATGGATATAATTATATTTTAGTTAATCGAATATTATTTTTATCTATTATTATCTTTTCTCGTGCAACGCATGGGTTAGTAATCAAATCATATAAATTAAACTCTTAGAGATTGTAAACCATCCCGTTGGCAAACAGCATGACATGACATATGTCTTTTCAAAATATTTAAATGACAATATTTGGATAATTTTATTTTTATTTAAACTAAAAGAATCTTTTTGTAACTGATTCTTGACCTTTGATTATAAGTTGAACGGTTAAGATTAAATCTTAAAAATATAAATTAAACTTAACTTTGTGATCAAAATTTAAAAAGATCCTTACCAATAATTTCTACCAATTTTTCATTAGATAAAACTGTTATCATGAAACTCGAAGATTTTATTGAACCAAAAAAAATTACAATTATATCTTATATACTTTTTTATGAGATATCCAAATTAGACAAGTGTTGTATTTTTAATGGGACAGAGAAAGTAGCAATTATTAATCATTTAATTACAATAATCTCTATATTATGTGCGAAACCTCTATTTTATTTTGTAAACTGAAATTTATAATGGATCTCTAATCTTTTGATCTCTATCATCAAATTTTATCTAATAATCGACTTTGAGTATTATAATATATGCAATGTATAGAAATAATAATATATAAACTAAAGACGTGGATCAATTCATCTATAAATGTTGAAATGTGGAAAAAAAAAAGTCATCAAGTTATATTTTTTTATAAGAACGTCAAGTTATATTTGTAACATGATATGTGATCTGCATTGGGTTGATTGCATAAGATGATCAATAAATCCAAAATCTTTTAAATGACAACGACATCGATTCAATTATATTTAAGTTAATCCAATATTTTTTTAATCTATAATGATGTTTTACCGCGTAATCTATGGGTTAGTACTCTAGTGTTATCATAATATTATGATGGTAAAAGTTCAACATCCATTGCCCAAAGTCAAGAGAACATTCTCATATGTTTCCCACTCAAGTAATTTCTTTGATGGATCAATTCTAACATTGGCTTTATTATTGATCAAACTCCTAATTTTGTTATTTATTAATAAAGCTTAAAGGAGCTAAAGTTTCTTTGATCAAAATAACTAAAGACACTCATAAAATATAAAGATGGACATTGTTTCTCAACAATCCGGTCCTTAGATGTGATCATTTACTCCAATGAAATATGATGACAAAAATTGAAATCATTCCTACACTCCAATCTTTAAAACTAGCATCCATTAGAAAACGGTTTTAAATAATGCTTAACCAAGCTATATCATTCTCGTATGTACGTGTAACTGATGATACCAAATTTGCAACAAAAAAAAAAATATAAACGTGTAAGTGACAATACACATGCGCATAGTTGTTAATAAATGATATCGATTATCGTGTTTTTAACCAAGATAGTTAAAATCACTTTAGCCTTTTTTTTTCGTTATTAATATTGGTCATGAAAGTATAAACTAAGATTGGTCGATAAACTAATCCATTGAAATTGTTTTGGGCATTTTCCTTTTCAATTATGAAGGTCATTCTTATGACTAATGTATAGAAACATCTTAATTTATAAGAGTCTATTTTAAAATAGTTATAACAATATCAAGTTATCACGAATCCTAATTCCAATATCATAATGCCAGAGAGATACTGTAGAAGCCATATTATAACAAATTCCCAACTTGTTGGGATGAAATTCATCATCAGTAACATCGTCTCCATGATCAACTAATCCTCCTCGTCCTCCTCCCGCGTAATCATTTCACAAGGTCTCCGTCATGGATAGATGAATTGATGTTGTTCCCGGCCACCACATACGTACACATTGTCAATTCACTCCTCCTTGTCGATTCCTCTCCCTATGTAAGTTTAACTCCTTTTACAAGTTCAAACATCTCTTCAATACATTTGTTTACGGTAAAAATCGGGTAGGGTGACCTGCGTTTGTGAGCCCAGGTGTTTTGTGGTGGAGACTATGTTCTTGGGCCCTGGTTCGTGTCCGATCCACCTGCACCCCAGAAACAACAAGACCGGTCAGTCTGACCCGATGAATTTTCCTCAAGGATCAGCTCCGATGCTTAAGTTAGTCGTGGTCTTTAAGAATTCCCAAATAAGACTTGCAGAGTTGGGTCCAAGAAGAAGCTATCTTTTTTTGTTGATGAGGTAGGTATATATAGTGAATGCTCACCTTCTCTTATTCACACACTTGGCATGATCACATGAGGAGATGGATTCCCCACTCATTTTATGTCATTTGTCCCTTTGTGATAGGTGTTTGGCTTAATGGTATTGGGCTTTGTTTTGGGCCTTTAGCCCATGGGAAGTGCTTTATTTTGGTACAAACACTTGTCCCCATTCCCGGGTTTTAGTTGTGTTAAGACCGGGACGTTTCCTCCTGGGTCTGGGTCTTGCATCAGGGTGGTTTCCCGGTATTCGTCTAGAAAGTTGGAGGCCAATGATGACAATGAACACAAGCATCGCTTGGACTTCTCGATGGGATTGGCTACTTTACATGTGGCAACTTACCTATGGTGCCTCGAGCAGTGCATGGCTTTCCCATCAAAAGACATGCCCTCGAGGGAAGATGTGACCGCTCAAGTTCTTGGGCCGTGGACTCTCTTGACCCAGCCCATTCAACCCTACCCCTTCTCCTCCATATATATGAGGAGACCTCCTTCATTTTTCTCTCTTTTCTTTTCATTTTCCATCGCCTCCGTCTGCGATCCCTATTTCAAGTCTCGAAGACCCAAGACTTTTTTGAAAACCGATAAGCATGAGTTCTTCCATAGATGCTTCCAATTCAGCTTCGAACTCTAATTCCTATAGTCCACCTAAATATGCTCGGGACGAGAGTTTAGATTCTCCCACCACTTCCTTCCCTGTTCCCCTGAGAACTCTCCCTAGAGTTTCTACTCAGACCGACGCCCCGGTCCCGATCATGAACTTGGAGGACGAAGAGGTCGATTCTCAACCCCATGACGAAGAACTAGACCCCTTGTTTCCCCCCCCCCCCCCCCACTCAAACCCAAACTTTCCAACTCTTCAACCCCGAGGCCTTAGAACCTTGTGACGAAACCCTAAGTGTCGTCCCCTTGGCTGCTCGACTTCCAACCGGGGATGTCGTTGTGACAGGGGCCGATCATAGAGGCGTCATA
This sequence comes from Drosera spatulata, assembly GCA_035668315.1. Classification (NCBI taxonomy): domain Eukaryota; kingdom Viridiplantae; phylum Streptophyta; class Magnoliopsida; order Caryophyllales; family Droseraceae; genus Drosera; species Drosera spatulata. The sequence goes on from JAOVYX010015254.1 coordinate 4,351, forward strand.
GGGCCCTCTTCCCTCCCCATCTCGAAAATTAGGAGGAAGAAGTTGGGAAAGTTCAAGAGATCGAAGAAGTCGAAAGAGTCTTGAAGGGCAAGGAAAAAGGCTAAAGAGGAGGCTAGAACTAAAGCCCAAAAGGATGTCAAAGGGAGACACTCAAGCCGACGAGGCAGAGACCCGAGGAGAAGTGGCTGGTGATTGGGAGCAGTATGGAGACCTTGCGGCTTTCGATCCCCAGGCGGACGACACCCCTTCGGTTTGCCTCTCCATTCTTACTCTTTCCATGTGTAACGACCAATTTTCTGACTATCGGGTCCCAAACGAATTGAAATTCCTTATCCCCGGTCTTAATCTTAGGGTCAACTCTCACTACCCCTCTAATTACCTTTCCTTTTACACCGATTTCCTCAATGGGGGGTTCCATTTTTCGATCCATCCCTTCATTATTGAGGTGCTGGACTTCCTCGGAATTCCTCTGTTTCAGCTCAACCCGAATTTCTTCTATCTCATTTCCACCTTCTACCTAACTGCTGTCAAAATCAATGTCCCCATTTCGTCCATCACCCAGACCCTCTTCTTTAATTTTGTCCATTTAAATATAAACAAAAAACTAGAGAATCGAGTTGGCCTACCCTTCAGACATACAAAAGGATAAAGTGGATTATGAAGGTCCCTGACAACCACAAAGTGTGGAAGAATCGGTGGCTCTTTGTATACCGGTTGGACAACACATCATGGCCATGCGTCCTACATTGTATTGTGAACTTTAACCCGGACGAATTTAACCATCCGGAGATGAGCAAATCCGAGAAAGATGCCTACAAAAAGATTATGGACTGGAGCAACGAACCGGGAAGGGAGTTCTACACAGTCGATGGTCTTACTCAGGAATCTGAGCTCGTCGAGCATGGCTTCGATCTATAAACCGGTTTAACTTACCGTTCGTTCTTTTTTTTTTTTTTTTTTTTTTTGCTTCACTTGTACTGGTTTCTGACTTGGCCGCTTCGTGGTTTTCAGCTCCAGCTAAAGCAGCTAAGATAAACAAACTCTAAGCCGCCCGTGAGGCTAGGTAGTAGCAAAGGAAGGATCCAGCCATCGTGATGACCACTCGAGGTTCTAATATTGCTATGACCCGATTCGGCATCGGACCCCCTCCGAAGCGGGCAAAGACAGACGTCGAGGTCCCTCCTCAAGCCGGGACCTCGGCTGGGATCGTGACCCCAGCTGGTGAGACCCCTTCTACTGTCGGGGCTTCTTCTGGCGGTGCCCAGATGATGTCCCCTTCCCCCCTCCCTGGCCACTCCAAGGACGGTCGAAGTGCTGCCACCGGTGGATCCGATCATGTAGCTGTCGATCGTAAGTGCCCGGGGTGTCACTCTAACCCTTGAGATTGCCGAGGTTATCGTCAGGATGAGGACCTCCACTTGGTCTTCGAGACCTCGAGGTGGGACTCTTGACGCAACAATATGCCTAGGATTCTCGGTTTATCGACCTGCTTGGTACGTGAACTCGGAGATCTCGTGCCACGATGGGGAGTTCAATGGTAGGAAGGCGCTGCCCTCTTTGGTTATGGCCAAGGATATAACCTTGTATGCGACCACTCCCTGGGAGAGGCTGGTTCGGGAGACATAAAACGATATATACCGGGTAAGTATCAATCCCTTCTAAGTCCTTTCAGCTTTCCTTTCCTTTTACTTCCTATTCGGTTCCTAATGTCCTCTGTTTTCGTCAGGCTATCTTCTGAGTGGTTGACCTTTGCTCCCACTCTGAAAGTGTTGGCACCGCCATACGGTCTTTGAAAGGCCAAGTAGTCATAGCGGAGGTGGCAAAGGAAGAGGCTGAGAGGGTGGCCGTGAAAAGTTCGGGTAAAATCCACGATCTGGAGGCCAAGGTGAAGTCGTTTTAGGAGGCCTCCTTAGTACTTGACGGCCAAGTTGCCGAGCTTATTGGGAACCTGGCGAGTCGGGACTCCCAACTTCAATCCCTGAACTCCCCCTTCGATGAGACGAGGTCTGAGAAGGGACATCTTGAGCAGAAGGTTACAGAGCTGGAACCCAAGCTAAAGGAGAAGATCAAAGAGACCGACAAGTCAAACTAGGAGAGCTTCGACTACGGGTGTGAGCTTGCCTTCAAGCAGATCTTTGCACTCGAGTCGGAGAACCCCGGGATGACCCTCTAGCAGCTCCTGTTCCTGGACTTGTCAACTTGTCCTGAAATATGACAAGAGGCTAGTCGGTTCCTCAATGTCGATGTAGAGGCATAGTTTCTTGCCGAGAAGAGAGCTCATGAGGAAGCTGAGGAGGAAGGTAGGGGTACCGAAGCGGGAACTTGGGCGACGGAGGAAGACAACGGCTCTGGTAACCCAAAAGAGGCCGACGCTCACCCAGGACCGGTCGGAAGTGGACGATGACGCTTAGTTAGGCCATAATGTAATCCTTTAGATGAACAATTTTGAACCCGAGGGGACTGTCCCCGAGGTTTCCTTTAAGATTTTCTAATGCATCATGTTTATTGCTTTTAACCTCGATTAATCCTGATTTCTTTTTTATGTTTGATCGACTTATAATCGTTTCGCCCTTTGCACTTGCAGTTTTACGTTACTAACAGGTTTTGAACTGTTTCAGGTTCTTGTCACTCATCCCCATTTTCTTGTATGCGGAATAATACAGGACACCCACGGACGACCACTGTCGAGTAGGACCCTTTCTACGTCAAAATCCCCGATATGCACTGTCAGGATCAGCACATCATCGTGGGGGAAGGTGATTCCCGCTCCGTCCTTTGGCTCGATCTCGACATGTTGGTTTTTTTGGGCTCTCTTCCCCTTTTTACTGGGTTCATCCAAGATACTCAATTCAGCAAGTCTCAGACTTTTGCTATATTCGAGGGGGTTTAACCCCCCGGATATGATATTGATTCTCAGGTGCTGTTTGACTACCCCATCTCATCTTGGAGAGGAATGGGTCCTTTTTCTAGGTCTTTGCAATAATCGGTCCTTCAAAGGTTCTCGGTCCACCACGAACCTTTTTAGGACTCCCTTCCTTATCAGCTCTTCAAAGACATCTCGGAGGTGTTTATATTCTTCGGTAACACACCCATGATCTCGGTGGTATAGGTAGTATTTGATGGTGTCCCGGTTATTTCCTCGAAAAAGCTACTTCTCGCACTCCTATATCAACAGGTTTTTCGCCCAGGCTATAAACAACACTTCCGCCTTCGAGGCGTTCAAGGATGTATGCCAGGTATACCCGAGACCTTTCGTCCTGGCTTTATCTTTCTTCTTTTCTCCTTGGGGGAGGGGGGGGGGACATCCTCACATCATCATGGAACTGAGAATCATCCCGATTAGTACTTCCAGAGGAATCCTAGTTTGGTATCTTGAATTGATTTTGGGCTATCATTACTGTTTTGGTTGTCATGCTGATTGATCTTTGCCATCAGGATAGCATACTTCCAAGGGAATTTTCGACTAAGATCATAGGCCAATTTCTCATTTTTCAAACCCTGAATCAAGGCCCAATAGATGTCAATTTCCTCGGCATTCTCAACCTGTATTACCTCATAGTTGAACTTTTGCATATAGGCCCTCAAGCTCTCTCCTGATCTTTGTTTTACCTCATATAGGTGCTCCAAGATTTTTTGAATCCTCCAGCTATTTACATATTGCGTGGTGAAGGCCCTCGCTAGTTCTTTGAAGGAGGATATTCAACCTGCTCTTAGAGAATTGAACCAAACCCGGGTTGGACTTGTGTAAACCAGCTATTTACATATTGTGTGGTCGAAAAAGCCTTGTAAATGATGACGTCCTCGACCCCACTCGGATTCATTGAGGTCCAGAAGGTCTACATGTGGTCAAACGGATCCCTGATCCCATCATAAGGCTCATAACTGAGCATCTTGAACCTATCCTGGGGCACCTTTCGATTGATCTCCTCGGTGAAGGGTGTTTTCATCCTAAGACATGCATCACCTCTCATAGCTTTCGAGTCGAGGCCATATTCCTTCATTTTTCGGAAGAATTTTTCCAGCTCCACCATTTTCTTCTCCAAGCTCTCAGTTACATCTTGGGGACTTCGAGCCTCCTTTCCCCTTGCCTCCTGCTCCTACGACCTTCTCCCCGACTGCTTACTATTTATAAGGCTTCTCAAATTTTCTTCAATATGTCGATCCGACTAGCCCTGTCCCACGATTCCTTCCTTTCTCTCTATGGCCGTGCGGTTCCGATTAAGCTGGTGTCGGAAGTCTCCAGGTGACGAGTTGTTAGGCACCGACATTCTCTGTTCGGGGGCTGAGTTATTATTTTTCCAGTTACTAGGTCCTGTCCCTTGCAGGGACAGTCTTTGGTTGATCAGATCGGTCAGTGTCCTCGTGAGAGTTAGGTTATGGCTTTCCATTTGCACTTGTAGTGTAGCCAGCACTTCGGTTGTGACTAGCCCCTAGGCTTGAGGCCCTTGGACCTCCTCCTCCTGACCTTGCGCTACTCCGGTCATAGCGGGATGCCGCGGTGGGCGGTCGGGTTGAGTTTCGATATTCCTGATGTTGTGTCTTTTCTAAGCCATCAAACCGGACCCCACGATGGGCGTCAAACTATTTGCAATAAAAATCGGGTAAGGTGGCCTGGGTTTGTGAGTATAGGCGTTTTGTGGTGGAGAGTGTGTTCTTGGATGCTGGTTCGTGCCTGATCCACCTACACACTAGAAATAACACGACCGGTCAGTCGGACCCGAGGTTATTTTCCTCGAGGACCGACTCCGGTGTTTAAGTCAGTCGGATCTTTAAGAATTTCCAAATAAGATTTGCAAAGTTGGGTTCAAGAAAAAAGAAATTACCTGTTTTAGTTGGTGAGGTAGGTATATATAGTGAATGCTCACCTTCTCTTATCACACACTTGGCATAATCACATAAGGAGATGGATTCCCCAGTTTATGTCATTTGTGATATGTGTTTGTCTTAGTATTGTTGGGTCTTACTTTGGGCCTTTAACTCATTGGGAAGTGCTTCATGTCGGTGTAAACACTCCTGATGCACGAACACCAAGTACCAACATACACGGACTAGGAAGTACCCTATGTAACAAAAAGAACAACAGGGATATCCGAGGATGAAAAACAATGCAACAGATTTGAAGAAAACCAAATACAACCCCTTTACCTCTATATATGGTCGTTGATTCGTCCCTGTTGTCCTGCTCGTACAACGAGTGATGATCATTTCCTATACATACTCAGTTCGCTTTTGCTTTTCTATCAGGTCAATCTATAACTTTTTCTAATGCTATGAACCCATAATTGTGTCTGTTATACTACCATGGAGTAGAATCTTATTAGTATAGACTAAAGCAGAGTGCATATATTGTTGTTCTTTTTATTCCCCTCTCGTTCGGCTAAGACAAAAACACCAGGAAAACAAACGCACAACAACAACACTCCAATTGTTTCCATTCCGGACATGATCTTTCAACGGAGTACGAAAATACTATGAAGACTATCTTTTGGCTATCTTATCTCAGTTGTAGAATAACAAAGACTATTTCAGAACAAAATCTATGAATTTCATGCTTGAACGAAAATACTCACCGCTGAAAGGAGGCAAATCAAGGACTGCATTTGGTTCCTCCCAACAGAATCACTAACAAAGGCAAGCTTCTTGTCCCTTACAATCTCGAGAAACTGTGAAGGATTGAATCTGCTCAGCTCACACCCATCTGGTTTCCATCTCCACTTCAAGAAATCCATATCAGGTCTCCCATATTTCATACAATTCACTTGCTCATGTATTGTCCGACAACTTCTGTTCGTGTAATACGGTGCCTCCTCATTCGGAACCCATTCGCCCGTGAATATGTTGCATTTCATACTGTTGCCATTTTTCGTTGTCGTCGCTGATGATGATGATCCTTTCGGCTCCTTCATGAAGGGCGACTTCTTGAGAAGAAGAGAGATGCATGTTAGGAGGATTAAGGATATCACTACCTTACCTAGTGGAATCTCCATACTATGGAGCTTCATCTTTGATGTAGGATTTTTTTTTCTTTTATTTTTTAAAGAAGACTTAAAAGAAATGTGAGTTTCCTCTTGTTGTGGGAGAGAAGAGGAAGGTTTCAAAAGTGGGAGTTCGACTTCTTCCTGTGTTGAATTTGTCCTTGTAGATTAGAAAGGGGAAGTATTTTTCATTAGTTGGTCAAGTATGTTAAACTAAAACAGTATAATATATTAGGTTGAATAATAATGATGAATAATTGTCAAAGTTCTTATATAAATTCTTTTGTACTTGTCAACTTGGGCTTAGTCCAACTTGAATTTTTGTTGACAACGCTTGTTAATTCTAGAAACGAGCATAGCTGAAAAGGGCTGGTTGCTGTTGATCCATGCTGAATTATTGTTATTTTGCAGGTTAGTACACTTGGGTAGGGCATCTTGTTTTGTTTGCATCTCTTCTATTTTTTTGTGCAAGGCGAATTCAGCATCTCCTGTTATAGACATCATTGCACAGATAATTTGATCATCTTGTGTTATGGTTTGGTTAAGGGTTTAGGGAATATGATATTATCATTATGCGTTGGTAGAGATGACGGGATCAATATATAATGAAGATTAAATGATTAGATAATTTCAAAAACATAAAATGTTTTAAAAAAAATTCATCGTTGAAAGTGTCCTAACAACACATAGTTTGTATGTTGTTAATAACAAACTTCTTTTTTCTCTTTGGTTAAATGTCAAGATCTATAAGAACAATATCAAACCTTCACTAAGTACGTATAAAGTCTCAAAGGTTATAATACTACATATGAAATGAAAGAAAATCACACTATATATGAAAGAAGGTGAAGTTTTTTGAAGTAGAAAATCCATTCCAAGACGATTATTGCAAGAACGATGGTGTATGCCAAATGGAAAAGAAACAGAGGAAGGAAAGAATGACTAGAAAAATGGAAAGAAGAAAGAAGAACGAAGAAATGGAAAGTATAATACAGTAGTGAAGGAAAGGAAATGTGAACAAAACTGAGCAAGTGAGGGAAAAAAGAAAATTAGAACAAAAATAAGGAAAACAATGGCAAAAATGTGCTGAGTTGGTGGTGGGGACTTGGAAGCGGGAGCACTTATTCGACGTCATTATTTTTTATGTTTATATTTTTTTTATAATGTCAAAAAATAAATCATTTTTTCTAAAACCGAGTTTATTGTTTTTAAAAGAAATCGCTTCCTGAGGAAGAGATTTCTAACCAGCAAAAATCGCAATTAACTTGAAACCAGTTTTTCTTACGTTCATCTTGTATTATATTTTTTAATCAAGTTGTAACTTTTTTTTTGTCTAAATTCTGTGTTAATTTCATAAAAATATTTTCAAAATATAAATTGGCTGTATTTATTGAGGAGAAATCACCACCTCAGGAAGGATTTTTGTTGTTGAGAAATCGTCTCCTGATGAAGCGATTTCTTCAGAAACAGTAAACTCACTTCCTCAGGAAGTAATTTCTCCTTTGACGTTGAGAAAAATTTGAACGTCAAATAGATGCTCCCCATTTTTACGTTCAATTTTTTCTCATCAACGTCGAAGAAGAAGTCGCTTCCCTAGGAAGCGAGTTTAATTTTACTGAAAAAATTGCTTATTCAGGAAACGAGTTCTAACCAACTAAAATCGTCTCCTGACGAAGCGACGTCACGTCATCAAATATCGCTTCCTCAAAAAGCGATTAATGCTAAATTGAACTCGCGTATTCAAGAAGTGATTTCTGTATGATATTGTCACGCAAGTAAGTGCTTAAAAATTTGCACGATTTTTATTCTATGGGAATTACATTGAGTAAGATTAATGGAGAAAAATATGAATACAAAAATTATTTTTAAAAAGTTAACATAAAACCTGGATAACAACTAGCAAAAAGTTATAACTTTATCAAGAAACATAATACATGTAACGATAGAAAAGTTTCAGATTATAAAAGAAACACGGATTCATATATTGAATCCCCATACAAGAAAAACTGGATTGGAACCTAAACGTTTCTGCGATCGGAATAGCTCTCTCAAACGATATGTCTTGTAGATCTTCTCATATTTTCACGACTTAAGATCATTTGTAACATGATAATAAGCTTTGTGTATATCGAGATGTTGCCACTTTGTCTCAAAATCATAAACTATGGTGTGTAAAATATCTATATGTGAAAACAATTCATGATCACTGTCTTCATTTTTCCAATGTAGATGGCCAATCGTGCACGAATTTTTTCGGAGCAGTACTCCGTGGATCTCCATAGTAGAAAATGACCTCCAAATATGTTGACGATCCGGTTTGTTGGTTTTCATCGATTTAGAATGGTACGGATTCCAGTTGTTTTTCATCATCTTCATCTTGGTCTCCATCTTCTGATTCGTTCACCTCGTGCCATAAAATGTGATACGCATCCTCGTTGTATAGATTCGGTTGGAATCCTCCAACTCCTCTGCTTGTCTAGGTTATTTTGTATCGAATCCCCGAATCTGCATTTTCATTTTTGTCTTGCTTTCTTTCGCTCACCGTTGGTAACAAAAATTTCAATTGTTTTTCTTTCCTGGTGGCAATAATATAGTAGTAAAAACCAAGTGCGTTCGTCGTTGATTTCTATGTACCTAAGTTTAGAAGGATCTTCATTAGCGTACAGTATCTTCATTTTTGTCGTCCTGCAAAATGAGTGATCCATGCTCCTTATCTCGTCTTTCAATTTTTCATATCTAAACCGACGCACATGAGTCGAAAAACATGTCAGTAAACCTTCTATCCAACGAATCTCGCTAGGTATGAGATCAGAAAATCAACTTCCTCCACAATACAACATGACGTCTACCACGTAGATGGTCATATTTGATTGAATTTACTTGTTTGATTCTTTAGGAGAGTTTCTTGAGGAGGATGATAAGAAAATTCAATTGTGATTATATATATATGAATATTTTGTGAGTTTCTTTATAGACATTATGTGTTGTCTTTTTCGAGTTGGAAAAGACATTTCTCACATGACCTGGAGAAAAGTTATTTGTTTAGTCTTTTCACCTCATATGGTCTGCAGCCAAGGCAAGTGTGGTGTAGAGTCTCTCCACCTAAAATGGTGTGTAGATAAGTGTCCTGTATTTTCGCTCTGACAAAACTAAAAATAAAAAAAATGAAAAAAAAAGCTAAAATTTGGGGTCCTATTTTAGACTATTTTCATATATAGGATTCTCGTCAAATAACCATCTAGACATTGTGCAAATAAGATATGTTTTCGTTGGTGCTATTTGTCCTTGAAGGACAAACTCATTTAAGAAACTCATAATATGTATATATGCAAGCAATTGTCAAATAAACTAGCAACTAAAAAATAGATCCCAGCAACAAGCAAGCAACAACAACTAGTAGAACTAATAGTTTTACTGAACAAACATAACCAACAATACAACCAACTCAACATCATTTAGCGACAACTCAACTTATTCCAGCAACTGTTGTTTTTGGCTTAAAGTTAATATTGACATAAACAATAACTATCGATCAATAAAGCAATGGTAACTCAAGGTGGTTCTTATAAATAAATCTCCACATAAAAAACATTCATACATTAAAAATCATTCTTCATCTATCTTGATCGGGGTCATACTCTTTCTCTTACCCTTGCTCTTCCAATCAAATTCATCAAAGTTTTTATAAGTTGTAAACTTTATTTTGTAATTTGCAACCACAGTTTTGCTGCTTCATCTCTCCATCGCTCCCAGCTTACATGCAATGGTGGGAAAGGTGCATCTAGGACCTGTATGATGGAGACGAAGTGACAGTCTTTTACGAAACCGATCAAGATAATCCGCCTTTCTTCGGGCGGTGGCGGTGGCTGGTGCGGCGAGGAGGGGGGGGATTATTAGGCTTTCTCCCATTGGAGAGTATAACACGAATACCACGTTGAAGTAATCAGCAACCAGCCAACCCATTTCAGAAAAATACATCCACTTGTCTTGTGGAGCCTGTCGATCAAGAATATTTCAGTCCAGGTTTCCCTCGATTTTTTATACCCTTGATCGTCGGAAAAAATCAATCTGTATAAATCCTGATGAGACAAAAGATTCGTAGTTAAGGATCTTCGCACAGCGGGCCATGCATCCTCGTCATCGGGTATACCGACAGACACAACAATGCTTCTAAATCCACAATTTCCATCCCGTTGGACGTCAAATAGAAACAGAGCGACAGTTCAAAAATTGAAATAGTATGTGCGTAATGCACAAAAAATTTTGAGAATTTAAAATGGATATATATAAATGTACAGTACGTATGTAAATAATGTGCGAATAATAAGATGTTAAATATGAACACTATAGAGAGGGTTACAGGTATATAACATTACGAATTGTAAATATACCATGGGGGATCGGGTTATAATAACAAGGATCGAGATCGAAAATAATTATTTTACATATTTGTCATGTGATGTGGGATATTGGGGTTGAAATAGGGTAGAATACGCATCACTATAACATATATAACCTCTTAGAAAATAAATAAAAACAACCTCTAAATGTTTAAATAAAAAGGATACGAGGATGTAAACCTTAGTTGTATTATCTAAGTGATGTGAACTAAGGAGAAGCGAACGAATAAAACATATCGTGTCCTTGAACTGTTAAGGTTGACTTTGACGTCCCTTCTTGAATCTGTTGAATTGTTGGTCGTTTTCCCTAAAAATATTGAGAAGGTCGAACATGACGTCCCTTCTTTGATCCATTGAGATCATTCGTTACTTCTTGAACAGTCTTGATGATTTTGGTTAAGTCAGTGGACTTTAGTGTTTATCTTTTTAGTCATCATCACGGGTAAGAAGTAGTTAGGGAGCGGTGGGCATTCCTCATCCTCTTTACATGCATACAGCGGGTTCGACGTCGTTGTGACAGGAAGCCCAAATTATCTCAATGCTGGCATCCGCTGCCTTATTGAAAGCACAAGATCAAGGATACGAGAACCTTGTCCAACTGGAGCCCATGCATGTAATTGATGCTATCCTATCTGATTAAGTTTGGTATTGGCTTTATGTTGGGTTTCATGCATGCACATCTTGTGTTTTTGAATTTACTCTTTTCTTCCCTTGGTAACAAGAGGTGCAAGACGACGCACAAAATATGCATGTGCGAAAATATTATCTACTGGGTACCCCGACAGACGATTGACTTTCTATCTTTATACTCTGAGTCTGTCCTATCCTTGAAGTCTGTTTTTCAAGTTAAGACATGAACTATAAGCAAATATAAAGGAAATACTCGTAAAAGCGATACGAAGACGTACAGAATGTATTAAAACAATATTGTTTGATATGACGCTTATATTCTCCTAATATATATATATATATATACGAAAACGTTTTTAGGGACTTTCGACAGTTGTCATAGACGTTAACGGAATCCCCCTATAAATGAGATTCATACACCTTAGGTTGCTGACCTTTTTTTGCTCATGTACGGTTATGTGTTTCATTTGCAGATATGCCCTCAGCTGTACCTGGAGGGTCATAGTACAAGCTTGCATTATGTAGATGGTCTCACATGTTTTGAGTGTTATATCAGATCGGATTATCATTTTGCCCATTAATATTTGAACTGTACTACTGTTTGAACCTATGTTGTAACTTAAACAGGCATTTGAAACTATAAGCGACTAATGTGATTACTGTTTATAGTTCCTTGATATCTATACCTCTAAACCCATTTGGTTATTTGGCACTGTCACGGATTTGGTCCGTGATGGTAAAACGCCCACGTGTTATCCAGTGTGAAAAACGGGGCATTATAGTGCCAGTTCAAACTCAAATGGAGTGCCAGTTCAAAGATCGAAATAGTTCACCGTTGACAATGTGAAAAAAGGATTTGTTTGTGTTGTTGTTGTTGTTGTTGTTTTGGATATACTCTTTCGGTTTTGATTTTGGTCCTTGTGATTGGTATTCTTGTGCACTGTGAGATTTGTCTTTGACGATTGTGTGTTGCTCTTGTTTTTGTTTTGTGCATTGTTTTTTGATTTTTTAAACTAGCGCATTGTTTCATTGAGCTAGCGTCTTGTTTCAAAACATTGTGTTAGTTATGAGAAACAATGTGTCATTTCTACGAAACAGGGTGTGAGTTCTGCGAAATAGGGCGATAGTACAACAAAACAGGTGACTATTTAATGTCTTATCATTTTTCATTGCTCGAAATACACCGAGTCTCGAGATCAAATCTCGTCAATTGCACTTCATTTTTTTCCTGATTCGATGGATGGGTTTGGGTTTTCATTATTTTGGATGGGTTTGGGTTCTTATCTTCACCGACCAGAGGTGGTGGTGGTTAACGACGTAGATAGTGAGAGCTGGTGGTGATTTGACGGCAGTGGAGTGGTGGTGATAGTGGTGTTGGAGAGGGAAGAAGAAGATGAGGATGAGGATGAGGGTGAACAGACGAGATGGGAATGTCTGCGTTTGGATGGTTTTGGATTGGGTAACTGAAACATTTATTGGATGAGAACTATTTTTTCGGATTGTAATGGTTGAAAATTTTTTTTATAATATTTTTTGAGAATTTTTTCGATATTTTTCACAATAATTTTTTTAAAATACATTTCAAAAAAAAAAAAAGAATGGAAACTTTGCAATGGATTCTATCGCAAAAAAGAAAAAAAATATCTTTCATTTTAATTATTGTTCCAAAAAAAACATTTCTAGAAAAGAAAATATAATGTACATTTTACGACGGATTCTGTCACAAATCATTATATTTTTTCACTTCAATTTTCGAAAAAAAATACATTTCTAAAAATCCAAAAATAATGTTTTTGCATGATAGAATCTATGTTAAAAATATTTGTTAATATTTTCTATAACTAATTTACAATGGATTCCATCGCCTATTATTTATAAAAAATATAAACTTTCTTCACAAAAATTGATGTTACAATTTAGCGATGGATCTTGTTGCAAAATTGGAAATGTGTTGCGACTGACATTGATTTCCATCGCTAATACTTTTTCACTTTTTGTATTTTTCAGAAACTTTTTAACGATAGATACGTCGCTAAAAATCATTAAATTAATGACCGATGCTATCAGTCGCTATGTGTAATTTTATTTATAGTGATAATACAAAACACCTAACCTAATTCAACTACTGTGAGGATTATCCATTGTCCCGCGGAAGAAGCTTGTTATGTGCGTACCGTTGAATTTTATCCGGTGAGTTTTATTTTAGAAGTAAAACTCTTATTACTATTTTTATTGTCATTATTTTTTGACTTTTTTTACTCCAGTGCACATTGCTCAAATGTGTAGAGATAGGATGTAGTTGAACCTTCCAAAGTGACATCACAAAAATATTAAAGGCGTTGACAATTTCATTTATTGGGTATTTTTCAATCAGAATAAAGGCGAACAAATCTATTTTTTGTGTAGAAAATGTATTTTTCTTCATCATCATACCAAGAGTGAAATGAAAGATCACTTGTTCGCAGATGGGTTTGTCAATGGTTATGACAAATGGATCTTTCATAGGAAAGAAAATGATTTGATGAACATGTGTTGATGCAAGATGATATTGATGGTTTGTTGCAATGTGGATATGGCCGGTCTTGATGAAGACAGGGAAGGATCGAGTGAAGAGGCTAAAACCTCTCATAAGTTGGTGCAGAAAGGTCAAGAAGAGTTATATGCAAGTTGTGAAAAGTTATGAAATTTTTCTTTCATAATTCATTTGCACAATCATAAGTGTGTCCATGAAATTAGCAATGAGGTTTTTGATGAGCTGGTGAAACTTCTCAAAGTGGCTTTTCCTTACGCAAAACTTTTATGTTTCTTCAATGTGAAGCCAAAAAGATGGTGAAAGATTAAGGTCTTGATTATAATAAGATTCATGCTTGCCCAAATGACTGTATGTTGTATTAGAAGGAGCATAATGATGCTACATCCTGTCATGCTTTTGAGCTTCTTTGTGAAGAGACGACGAAGTAAACAGAGGAAAAGAAGTTGGTTGCTTTTCTAAGAGTTATTACAAAATTTCAATTAGGTTTTGTGACATTTTCTGTTAAAACCTAGGTTACATAGGTTATTTATTTATTTATTTATTGGTGACGAGGGCGTCCGGGCCAGCTCACGCGCACCTCGACTAATCCCCGGACTATGACAAGACGCCCCCCATCAGTATCGGGTAAAGCTTTGATCGAAGTCAACGGGCGTGGCCAACCTGGATTTTGAGTACTGGGATTTGAACCCAAAACTTTCAAGAAAAAGGTTGAGTCGAACACCACTAGACCAACCCAGGTTGGTTAACAGACCTTCCAGTTTACAAGACTGACGCTCTACCACAGGTTATTTATATCCCCAATAACAGCCAAGTCAATGACTATCACGCAAAGGATGGAAATTTGAGGCATTCTTCTGATGGTGAAACTTGGATGGAAGGCTTCGGATTCCTCTGGTAGAAGAATACCAAGCAAAAAATGAAGTAATTCAGGTAAGGTCACATCTTCATAGATTTTGTATCTTTCCCCACAATCCTACGTTTGCTCTTGACCCTCATAACGTGCGGTTAGGCATCTCTAGTGACGGGTTCAATCTATTTTGAACATTGTGCATCGCTTATATCACATGGCCAGCGGTGTTGATCCATTACAACCTGTCACCATAATTAAGTATAAAAACCCAAATATTTTATCCTATCTCTTTTAATTTCTAGACCACAGTCACATGAAAAAGATATAGATGTGTATTTATAGCCGTAAGTTGGAAGAGTAGAAGGAGTTTTGGGAGATTACTTTAAAACATACGACGCTTCAAGAAACCAACAATTTCAAATGAGATTTATTACATAATGGAACTCCTAACCAGTTGGTGTGACCACCAATACCCCGGGTCCCGGTTTCTTTTGGGTGGATGACCCGTCAGTATAAATCTTCCATGTAATCTGTACCGGTTTTGACTCCTCGGTTTCCTTGGGATTCGGGTCGGCCGGGAACATACATTCACCCAAAAATCTGTTACGGCTTATGCCTTGATAAGGGATTTCATAATGGATTTCGTGCTCGCTTAATCTATCTGCCATTTGATCAATCTTCTGGACACATCAGGCTTATATAAGACCTGTTGCAGAGGTTGGTCAGCGATCACCACGATCGGATGAGTTTGAAAGTAAGGTCTAAACTTTCTGGAAGCATTGACAAATCCAATGTTAGTTTCTCGATTTTGGAGTACCGGATTTCAGCATCATGGAGCATTTTACTAATAGAGTATGCTGGTTTTAGCAGGATGGCCGAGACCGCCTCAGAGGAGGGGATCAGATATACATAGAGCTTCTCTCCAGTTATCCGTTTTGTCAAGAAGGTGATTTGTCTTAGGGGATCTTAGAGTTCATCGAAGTTTGTTAGCAATCCAGTGTCCATTCCGGGTTAGTTGAAGCTCCTCTTAGGACTTTGAAGTCCTCGAGAGAAGAACCTCCCGAGTGCTACAAGACATCCGAGGCAAAACTCTTTTTCTTCTGCTTGATTGCTCGGGCGTCTAGGTTGACACAAAGTCGATGAACAATGATGTCTGGATTGACCCCATGCATATCCTCGGGGCCCAAGCGAAGATGTCAGAGTTTTCTCTCCAGAACCAAGTTTTCTCACAAGTTTAAGGCCACGAATAGCTTTACTGAGTGTGAAGCCTTGATATCAGGGCCAAACCTGATCCGTGCTGGGTACAAGTGTTCACTGATCCGTGCTGTGGCAGGTATATCAAATTAAAACTTATATGCACTTACTTATACTATAAAAATATTAAAATTAATGTAGTAGTGGAAGTAAGCGTTGAACCCACAGAGACGATCGTAATATTTTTTATTCTCTTTTTAGTAAAAAATCTATTATAATTATGAAAATTAAGATTGGGGGGTTTGTAAATTAAATGAATTAAAACCTAATTAAACCACTTAAAACTAACTAAATCGCTATAGAATGAATAGAGGTGTTTCTAATTAATTAAAAGCATAGGGAATAGATCGATTCCATTCTTGCATCAAAGATCAATTATGGATGTTTAATTAAATTGATTTGTTATTCAGATGCTTTGGTTGTAATGTATGGGACACCTTAAATTATGTTCTTCTAGAGTTTTAACTGCTAAGATTGCTTGACTAATTAAATTAATCATCTATCCTAAATACCATGATAGTATGAATACATAAAATAGATAATTGAATCAAATAAGGAACATATCAAACATGAATTCATAACAAGATAGTTTGGTCTACTTATTCACATGTCAAAATTTCTAACTAGACTATAGCAATATAGCTTGGTCTACAATCCGGTTAGTTGCTACTTGACAAGACTAAAATAGTTTGAATCACTAGCTAGATCAACCTACAATAACATCTAAATGACTAAGTTAGAAGAAATCATAGAGTTAATCATAGTGTAGTTAAAGTATAAAACCATCTCGGTATTCAATCTAGGTGAAATCGTGAATGAATTATGATAAAATTTCAATCTTTCACAACATTCATCATCATATAAATCTGATTATTTTAGATTCAATAACATCTCATGATCCTTTAACTCAAACTATATCAATCAATCCCTACGAATCAACTACTCAACCGTAATCATGGATATCATCAAAATCAAAACCATAACATGCATCACCATCACCATCATCAAATCAAAGATGTTGAAAGGATAAAAGACAATACAACGGTGAAAAACGATGATCTGATGTCCAATGAATAAGATCCGTAGCAATATATAACAATCGAAGCGCCAAACTCCAAGATCTAATGCAAGTAACGAAAGATAAAATGAAAAGTGACCTAATCTAAAGAGTTCCGTAGTCAAAGATGGACAAAATCTATGAGAAAAATGAATACATAACGTATTAATAGAAAGACTAAAAATCCCAATAAATCTAGAGAAAATCTCATTTAAATCTCATAAAAACCTTGTGCATAAGTCGCATCACGATCGTGACAAACTTGGTCACGATCGTGACCATCATTTTGAGCTTGCTGGGTGATTTTTCTTCTTCGTCACAGTCATCATCACACACTTAAACTGTATTCCGAACACTTTTTCTTGTCCGTCACGGTCATGACCAAGCTAAAACTTATCAAAAACATCTTTTTTTTTTGGCCGAACTTCGTCTTGATTGATGATATGTCTTACGTAGTAATTTTATCATCATAAGACACTTTAAATTACATCATTTGCACCTTCAAAATGGCCTCAAATCCTCATCTAGATGTCATTTAAATTTTATGGATCATCCATGCTCAGAATAGCCTTAAACACTACGATTTAGCTCCAAAACAACTCTAAACGTCTTTGAACATCAGTTTTATCATCTAACTCATGTGAGTGTCACAAAAAAATCATAGAAATTATCTTTAAAGATCGTCAAACCATCATACTTCATCACGATCATCTTCAAGCATTTACCATCCATTTGCATGAACCACCAAAATTCGTTTTTCTCAATCAAATCTACAAGAAAAACTTACAAACAGCAATACCATCGCTCCAAAACCAAAACTAAAATAAAAACATGTAAGAAACAACACTAAATAGGCTAAACAATGAAAATTAACTTAAAAAATTATGAGTATATTCATGCTTATCATTCACCAACTCCAAGTTGGTTGCCAACCAGATGAAAGGGGCTTGTGAGGTCGAGAAGAAAATAAAAGGACACCCAGACCGGGCAGGTACCTACTTTGTCTAGAAATCAGTTGTTTGTCGGTTTGGGATACCCAGAGTTCTCATCTC
Source organism: Drosera spatulata (assembly GCA_035668315.1). NCBI lineage: Eukaryota > Viridiplantae > Streptophyta > Magnoliopsida > Caryophyllales > Droseraceae > Drosera > Drosera spatulata. Next base: position 22,102 of record JAOVYX010015254.1, read on the forward strand.
CGACAACGGCACTGTTGTCTAAGATGCCTAAAATCAATCATTCTTCTTATATCACTTTGCATTTTGGCTTGTTCAGGGATTTGCAATCTAGGAAACATTCTTGGATATCCTCTTTGGTGGCCACGCTTTGCCCCCTTGGTTGTCAATTCTTGATGCGGACACAAGCTGATGAAAACACACATGCATAGGCTAATATTGCGTGGTCATTTGGCTACTTAAGGTGTAGGTTTGTGGCATATGTTTGGCTTAAGAGAGTATTACATACACATTTCAAGAGTTACAAACGCTAGCTATTAGAGTGCATTAGGAGATTTATTAGAGGAGACGTACGACTCTATCTCTTGTGGTGGTACTCACGGTGTTTAGGTATAGCTCTCTTGTAATCCTCATTGGATTAGTGGATTTCTTCATCGTCGGCGACCACCGTGGTTTTTGTCCACGAGTTTCCGTAAAATCTATGTTTTTTTAATTATGCTATTTAAATCCGCTCATTGGGGTTATATTGTTTAACGTTCTTTTTAACCCGCTTAGGCTAGTAATGATAATTTACTAGTGAGGATGGACCTTGATCGTAACAAACTGATATCAAAGGTTAGTACCGTTCAATCCTTATTTCCTACACCGGGTTAGCCACGTAGGCTTAGAAATGAACGTTGCTAAGTTTTGTATTTAATAAGGTCTATTGAATTTTTTTGCTATCTTGTTTTATTTATAGCGGATTGAAAAGAGTTATGCCACCAATAAAATTTGACATAGAAAAGTTTGATGACACAAATAATTTTGGACTTTGAAGAGTTAAAGTCGTTATCTTGTTAAGCCAAGAAGGAATCAAAGAGGTTCTAGAAGGGGTTGATAAGTTACCAACAGAGTTGAAAAATGAAGATGAGACGAAGATGGATAAAAAAACACACACGGCTTTACAGCTATGCTTGTCCAATGACGTTCTTCAGAACGTTTGGAGGAGAACACTGCCAAGGCACTTTGGGATAAACTGTCCAACTTATACATGTGCAAATTTGTTGGTTCCCGTTTGTATATGAGGCAATGTCTTCATTCCTTCAAAATAATGGAGTCAACAATTACACTAGAAAAGTATTAGACCGAGTTTCAAACTATTCTTGTTGGTCTGAAAAATGTTAGAGTCATTATCGACGATGAAGAAGCGGCGATGATTCTGTTGTGCTCTCTCACTAGCAGCTTTGAGGCCTTTGTGACTACTATTAACTATAGTAGAGACTCTTTGTCACTGGAAGACGTCAAGACATCTTTGATTAGTAGGCTGCTTAGACACCAGTTCTCGGAGTCATCTAGGCCCTCGAGCTCTAATGATGGATTATTCATGAGGAAGATAGGATCGAAGACAACATGATAGATTCAGAGGTCGATCGAAGAGTAGCGGCTCGAATAAGTCAGATTCATGTCACTTTTGCCATCAGAGGGGGCATTAGAAAAACGAATATCCTATGCTGAAGAACAAACAAAAGAAGAAGGAAGCCCCAATTGCAAGTATTGTCGAGACTCATATTGTCTCGACTGTTCTTACATCTATAATGGAGTCTTTGGTTGTTTCCTGTACAGAGTGGGTGATGAATTCCAATTGCACCATTTATATTTGCCCGTATCAGGAGTGATTTGTAAGATTTGCTTAATCGGATGACGGTCTAGTCCTTATGGGCAATAATGTTGCTTATAAGATCCATGGCGTGGGAGATGTTCTTATTCGGATATGGGATAGTGTTTGCGGGTATTAAAAGATGTTCGTTATGTTCCAGCAGTGAGACGGAACCTTATTTTTTTAGGCTTTTTTGATTATGAAGGTTGTTCCCGTCATTCTCACGATGAGGACATGGAAGTCAAGGAGAACCATACGTTGGCCATAAAGGCCAAACTTCGTGCTGGATTATACTACCTGATCGGCACAACGCAGGATGGAATTATAACTGTTGCAAGCTCATTATCAGTCCGTGATGGTGAGGGTAGCTCTAAGATAAAGTTGTGGCATATACGGCTTGGGTATATGGCTCATAGGGGGATGGATACTCTAAGTTCAGCCGGTTTGCTTGGAGGTTTGAAGACACAAAAGTTCGGGTTTTGCGAGGGCCGTGTTCTCGAAAAGAGAAGAGAGTATCATTTGGAGGTACGATGCAAAGAACGAAGAGGACACTTGTCTACATTCACTTAGATTTATGGGGGCCATCTCCGCATACTTTGATGGGAGATAAAAAGTATTTTTTGACCTTCATCAATAATTATTCCCGTAATGTCTGGATATATTTTTTGAAAGAGATATTGGAAGTATTTGAGACCTTCAAGGAGTGGTTGAAGCTAATTGAGATGCAGATCAGCAGGCAGATCAAGAAACTTCGAATCCACAACGGGATGGAATTCGTGAACAAGCAATTTCTGAAGTTCTACAAAGACAAAGACATTGTGAAGCATCGCATTGTTACTTATACACCCCAACAGAATGGGGTAACAAAGTGAATGAACCAAACACTCATGGAGCGTGCTCGGTGCATATTGATTGGGACCGGGATGAAGAAGAGGTTTTGGGCTAAGGCTATTATGAAGGCCTGTTATCTAATAAGCAGGTCACCTTCCTTGTCGTTATCTATGAAGACGCCTTATGAGGCTTTGTTTGGTAAGTCCACTGATTACTCCAACCTTCGTATTTTTGGTTGTCCTACATATTATCATGTTAAGAAAGGGAAGTTGCAACCTATGGCCAAGAAGGTCATCTTTCTTGGAAATCAGCTAGGTGTAAAGGGGTATAGATTATATTCTACTGATCCATCATCACCTGGGATCGTCATCAGTAGGGATGCCACATTTGACGAGTAGTCAATGTTAGCCAAGAAAGATGAATAGCAAGGGAGCATTCAGTAGTAGGTGGAGAAGACACGAGCAGTCGAGGGATCGACCTTTGAGGTTGAGTATCAAGATGGGGGATCCTCAGATTGCACAAACCCCACTGATGTTTTACAGCTAGTTCAACAAGAAGCAGAAAATCTAGGAGTGGAGCCACTAATACCAGAGCTATTCCAGGTGAGATCCACTCTATAATGCTACCAACCTAGCCGTGACAGTGCACATATTGTCAGCGAAGCGGTTAAGAACGAGCCATTTTTATTCAGGGAGGCCGTCACTAGTTTTGAATGTGCCCAGTGGACTCCAACTATGGAAGAGAAACAAGAATCTCTGCACAAGAACAACACTTGGACTCTAGTTCACTTGTCGAAGGGAAAGCGCACCGTTGGATGCAAATAGGTGTTAAAAAAGAAGGAAATAGGCCTTTTGTCGGACATACTTTCATTCAGGTTTTTCTAGCATTGGTTGTTAAGTTCAATCTTGAACTTGAGCAAATGAATATGAAGATTGTGTTTTTACATGGTGAGCTAGAAGAACAGATTTATATGTGCCAACTAGAGGGATTTTCATTGTCAGGAATGGAGGATCGAGTATGTCAAAAATCATTGTACAGGTTGAAAAAGTCGCCCTGACAGTGGTATCACATGTTTGACACTTTTATGGCAAGCATTGGATACACACAGAACCTGTACGATTAGTGTGTGTATCATTAGTAGCAACCATATGGGAGTCAGATATATCTTTTTCTTTACGTGAATGATGTATTGATCGCCGATAGAGATAAGAGAACTATTGATAGGTTATAGGCGCAACTCAATAGCAAGTTTGATATGAAGGATCTCGGCCCAGCAAAGAAGATCTTGGGTATGGAAATCGACCGAGATAGAAAGCATGAGGTCTTAACCTTGAGGCTGAAGAAGTACATTGAGAAGGTTCTAGAACATTTTGGCATGAAAGATGCCAAACCACTTTCTACTCCTTTGGCAGCACACTTCAAGCTATCTTTAGAGGTCTCACCAAAGACTGGGAAAGAGGTGATGTGCATGGCCTCAATGTCGTATGCGAGTGGAGTTGGTTTTCTGACGTACGCTATGGTATGCACTCGATACCATTTGTCACAGGTAGTGTCAGTTGTGAGTCATTATATGAGCAAACCTGGTAGAGTTCACTGGCAGACTATGAAGTGGATTCTTAGGTATCATAAGGGTTTATCAGGATTGAGCCTCGTCTATGATGGAAGACGAGGTGAAAGAAGCGGTGGTGTTGAGGGGTTCTCAGATTCAGACTATACCGGAGATCTGGATCTTCTGAGGTCACTGACAGGGTACATATTTACTTTATGTGGTCGATGTGCTTCTTGGAAAGCAGCTTTGCAGAATACGATGGCCTTAAGCACTACAGAGGTAGAATTCATGGCTATTGTATCAGATGTAAAGGAAGCAATTTGGTTGAGGAATTTGGCTTCACACTTGGTTTTGAAGCAAGATAACACAGTGGTTCATTGTGACAGTTCATCAGCCATTCACTTGACTCATGATCAGATACATCAGGAGAGGACTAAGAATATTAACATCAGATTTTTTTTTTGTTCGGGACGTGAAGGATCCCAAGGTGATCAAGATTGCAACTGCAGAGAATCCAACAGGTATGTTGACGAAACCTGTTCCTGTGTCAAAGTTTCGTCATTGCCTGAAACGCTTAGAAGTGGAGGGTGGCTACGCCTTCCAAAGGCTTAGGTGGAGGTTATTCGCGACAGTGAAGATTCTAATGAGATAGGAGATGATGATTTGAGTCAAGGTGGAGATACAGAAACAAAGGGTCTCTGGGTGGAGGAATTATCCAGGGCACTATGAGCTTACCGTACAACCCTAGAAAGGTCTACTGGAGAGTCGTCCTACATTCTAGCATTTGGAGTGGAGGCAATAATACCAGTTGAGATCGAACATCCGATCCTAAGAGTGATGGGTTTTCTTGTTGAAAAGAACCCATACTTGATAAGAAAGGAGCTCGATTTCATAGAAGGAAATGAAAAAAAGCCCTACTGAATACTCAGACACATCAACAAAAACTGGCCAGATACTCAACAAAAAGGTAATACCCTGAGTCTTCAAAATCAAAAAACTTGGCCTTGAGAAAAGATGAGTTCGAAGTTAGCCAACCCGGCGAAAAACTTGCAGACAAATTGGAAGGACCTTATCGAGTACGCACAGTTAAGACTTAGGGGTATACAAGTTAGCATGGCTTAACGGGCACGAGTTGCCATAGACTCTAAATGGAGACGACCTAAGAATGGACTATCCATGAAAATCTAGGAAAGGATACCCTAATCGAGATACCTAAAAGGTCACCATCATCTTGTAATCAATGAAAGGAATGCAAGGACTTTAAGTCACTTTTCTTATTTATTTTGTCTCTAAGCCCTGTTTTTCTATTTATTCTCTTTAACGGTCATATCGTAATATTATACAAAAATTCAACACATGTTTTGTTGAGCGAGATGTGTATTTTCAGTTACCACCACGCCCACGCTTCCACCGAGGTGATCGAGAGCACGTCAGGATGATGAAGGCCCTTCGAGACCTCCCATGAATTGATCACCTTGAGTCAAGTTAACTCCAACTCTATTTACCTTATCTTTCTTTTATCGCATTCGGAATATGCTCATAATAAGGTTAAGGGAGGAAGTTGGAGTTAGATTAGTTACTGTCGTGTCTAGCTAGGTTATGCGTCAATTATGGTGGGTTGTGTATTCCTTTTAAAACCATGGTCGATGTCAAAGTTATGTTGATGTATTAATGGAAAAAAAAAAGAATAAATCTATAAATATCCGATCAAGCTACAACTTTAACCACTTTCATTTAGTATATAATAGATCCCTCCGTCCTATGAAAACTACAACGGTTTGGCTTAGCATGAGAATTTATGTGTGTTGAATTTATATGTAAAAACTTATTTGCCCTTGGCATGTGAGAAAGAGAGGAATGAGAAAAAATAATGGAGGAGAAAAAGTAATGGGATAAGTTATAGTGATATAAAGTAACAAATAGGAGTGTTTTGATAGTTTTTGCCATAGCTAGTCCGATCTCTTGGATTGGGTCGGACCGTATGATGGTCTGATCGTATGTTGGACTGATCGGATGATGCGAAACCGATCTGGGGATGCACCGAATGATCTGTATACCAAGAACCAAGAAAACGCCGTTAGCCGGACAACGAGGTGCGTAGCTCGGACGCCCACTCCGACGCTCAAGTCAATATGTGCTCGATCTGGGTGAGAGAGAGAGTAAGAAAGAGTAGTGGAATGTGGAGAAGATTGAGAATGAATGAATACCACCTTGACAATGGTGTATTTATTGGGAAGAAAACCCTAATTGGATAGGCTTTTTCGCAGGCCCATTTTCCTTACCTTTGAAGGCTCGTTTCCATTATGTTGACTCTTTCTTGACCATAATCTTAACTTGGGTGGCCATCATTTGCCCCCCAAGCCTTCGAGACTGACCGATCTGGTCGACACGAAGGATTGAATTCTCTTTCATTTGTTCTTGGGGTAGAGCGTAGGACGATGCGTCCGATCGAGTCTTCGTCTTCTTAGACCATACTGAGGTCTGAATAGTTGGATCGATCTTT
>JAOVYX010015255.1:0-28592 GCA_035668315.1 Drosera spatulata
GGGAGGGGAAGGGGGGGGGGGTGAATTGAGTATCAATGGATTTTCGAACTCTTTTTCACTTTCTTGATGTCAAAGGCCTGAGTCTTTAGGAAGGCTTGAGTCTTTCTCAACCTGTTTACTTGCTTGTAAGTCACCGACTGTTTTGTATGCTTGTTTGCTCTGTGTTCAAGAACAAAAGCAATAAAGAGAGAATGGACACAATGTTTATACTAGTTCATCTCTTGCCTAAAAGTATGGAATAAGAGATTTACATACAATACCAAGTGGATTTTTGTAGAACTTTACACTATGATCTCCTTCACTAGTACATACTGGTTCTGTCTCTCCTTCACCAATCCTCCAGATCAATGTCAGAGAATCCCTGTATCATCAATACCCTGATAACACAGCCAATACCAATTACAACTTGTACTAATCCCCCAAACGTCACCCTAAGTATATCTTATTCTATCCTGGATTAAGGCTTAGCACCTCTAGTTCGTATCCTCCCTGATAGAACTCTTGTACCCTCAACTTCAATCCTGTATAGCAACACCTCGTACTTCTCTGGTCCTTATTCTCTTGGATTGTACTCCTTGCAACTTGGCACCCTTGTCTTAAACAAGGCCTGAGTCTTCCTCTGGTTTGATCACCTTAAACCCAAGAAGTCTTCTCGATCAACTCTCCAGTCAATCAATAGCAATAGCTTGTGTTAGTTGTTGTGTGTCATCTCCAAAACACCAAAGGATCATCGTCTTAGGCTTGTGGATGTTTGTGGAGTTGGATTAAACTTCTATGGATGGCAAGCTGGTTTTTTATTCTTCGATTGCAATATGATGATAAGGTTGTGTAGGCAATCGATGTACCTTGCTTCCTGGTGACGATCTTCCCTTTATACAACTCCAGGAAATAGCGAGTTTGGAACTCCATCTTTATTTGGACAATAATCTGATCTTCTTTTTGTGCTTAGGCCTCCAAATCTTTCCATATCTACAAAACAATTCAAAAATTGAATTATAGCAAAATATTCGAATTTTTCTCAATATATTTTTTAGACATATATAAGATATTCAGAATAATCAATGAGGACTTAACAAACTCAGCATAAACACCTAAATATGAACTTTTCATATTTATGACATATATATGGAAACTGGAGAAGACTTGAACCTTGCTTTCACCTAAACAGTTCTGATACCAATGGGGAAGGCCCGGGTCTTCGTGTGTTTTCTAACAACCTATACTCAAGATCAATTTATTCAATCAATATCATCATCAAAACATATGAACTCAACACACTTCCAACCTGTTTGACCATCAAGTCCCTTTGCTCCCCTCCACTCATAACCATCTCAATCTCATCCGCCCAAGAAACCCTTGCATCACGATCACCAGATTCTCTATCACCACAATCACTAGTGTAATGCCTCGAGAAACCAACAAGGGCATTACCGCCATGATCTAGTCAGAAGACTAAACCATAAAGCACACTACAGTGATATCAACCAACCCAAAAAAATGTTACATTATAACGAGAGAGGTTTGGTTACAAAAAAACAAGATGCAAAAAGAGCGGAACACAAATTTTTCACAAAAGAAGCCTCTTGCACCAATCCGGTGCTGCTAGACTATCCACATAAAAACAACACAAAACTACTCTTGCACTTAAACTCAGAGTTCAAGATTACAAGGTTCACTCATCTACAACGTCCCTTCCCAACCTTGTTGGTTCGCCTGAAAGCATTCAAACAATTTATAAAAATGAGACAGAAATCTTGGTAATTATACTCTTACGGTAAATCAATGGTTTGAACAACTATAGTTGACGGGTACATATACCAGTGACCAAATTTCATAAAAAAATAAATAAAAAATAAACCATACCTGCCAAACCTTCTAACAAGTTGTATCCCTTATTTAATTGCATTTTCGAATTTTCACAACATTATGTAAGACATTGCAAAACGGACTACTATACAAAGTAGCTTATCCAGTAAAACATGTGACTATGTTAGGGATCAGAAAAATACTAAAAAATAAACTACCACACAAAGCAGCTTACCGGTACAACATGTGACTATGTTAATGATCAATAAAATTTTAGTGCAGCGAGATTTTCAAGTTTGGAGTAATGTTCTCTGGAACCCATTGTTAAATTAGGTGCACCGATAGCCGTCCGACGTATGTCTCTGTTTGTGGACTAGATCCATTTATAAGAGCAATGCCTATTTACCATAGTAATTACATACTTGTCCTATCATTGTATAATGGTAACTATGCACTATAACTTTAACAGACCTTTCTGATTAAATGAATAGTCAAGTATACTTGCTGAAAGTCAAGAAAAGTATAAGAAATACACTAATCAATGATCAAATGGTATGAAATAAGACTTGACTCATAAACCATAAAACATGTTTTGTATGGCTACCTACTTGACGAGATTTTTACACTGACTTGTTCTTTGGATACTCTTCCCTTCACAGGAACCAACTCTATACCTCCCTTGTAATGGACTCTTACCCGGACTAGCTATTACTCCAAAACCCTATTCCACCTTGCTTTCCAATTTCACAGAACTTCACTCCCTAACACTTGATTCCTTCATGCTTTTCTGCTAAATTCTTGATCCTTGCCGTACAGCTTGCCTACTTCTAGCTTCCTTAACCACAATTCTTTGAGTTGTGTGTGGATATTGTGTATGAATGAGTGCGGCTTTCTCACCTTCCTCCTGCTTCGTGTATGTGTGTCTATGAGATTTGTTTTGCTTTTACTTTGTTTAACTCCTTATGTTGGCTTTGGTGATGAGGCATGTTTTCTCCCCTGAACTACACCTGGACACTCGCTTGCCACCTTCCAATGCAAGTTGAATTTTTTTCTTTTCCTCCCATTTATCTTTTACTATCTTGTGAACATTTCAACACACTTGTACATATTAGAGAACTACCTATACTAACGTGTAACACAAATAAATTGGCTACTCAACTCTTTTAACTCACAAGCACCTTTACTCGTTAGCTATCAAAAGCAAATCCCTTAATTTTGTTTTCAAATATGTTAACTCTTATTAATTCTGAATTATCTATTTTTTTATTTTTTATTTTTATTTATTTTCCTTTGGACATGACAACTGGATTCCCCAACCATCCCCTCTCCTACTCTTTGTCTTCGCCTTCTTAGATTTGCTCGATTTATGGCTCTTACTCTGACCACTCTTCTTCTTCTTAGCGTGCCCACGATTTGCCATACACCTAGACGAAAATCATCGAGAGGATCATCGCCGACAACCCGAGGTTATCTCTCCGCCTTTGTCATGAATATTATAATCCTAATGTAGCTCTTTTTTCCGGTTCTATATATTTTTAAGATTTGGTGTTTATTTTAGAAAAAATTATTCACAAGTATCACCTTGCAAAATAAATGCTTAATAAATATCCCATATCTTTTATTTCGACAAAAATAACCCATGTATTTTTTTTAAAGTCGAATCTGCATTTGCCTTTTTTAAAAGATTACATTAATTTTATTTTCTTTTATCCTCAACACTAGATATATCTTACCTAATCGACTCACAACCAGATTACATAAATTTGATTTCTCTCTCCATCTACGATTCGCTGTCATGATCATCAAATCACAAATCAAAGAAAACAAAGCTCTTCTCATCGCCCTTGACTTGAACACAATGTCCAAACACGGCATTGAATAGATACACAAAAAAACACCTCATAATCACTCTATCAAACCTGAAAACTTTCTTTATTCCTCATTCCCATTCCACACAGTTCATCAATCACAGCTACCTGATATTCGAATATATCTAAAACCCATAAACCCCAAGATTCTCAGGAGCAGGTTGAGGATTCATCGTGAATTTGACATACTATTGTGCTGATTTTTGACATAATATGATGACGTACTAATGGTGCGGGTTGAGGATTTATGATGATCTTGGCGTACTATTGTATAACTTCGAGCAGGTCGAGGATTTATGTTCATTTCGATGTACTATTGTGTCGATTTTTTTATGAGTTCGAGCAAGTTCAGGATTCATCGTGAATTTGACGTACTGTTGTCCCGATTTGTTGACGTATTATGGTGACGTACTAATGATACAGGTTGATTATTCATGGTGATTTTGACATACTCTTATGTGAGTTCGAACAGGTCGAGGATTCATATTGATTTCGACGTATTATTGTGTCGATTTTTTGATGAGTTCGAGCAGATTGAGGATTATAGTTATAGTATGTGGTTTCACTACGTGAACGATCCGTGGATTAGAGGTTAGGGTGAAGACAGACGTTTTTTGACGGCGTACTGATTCTAGGTACGTGGCTCCAACGACTGGGTCAAATCTGCTTGTCCATTAATTAGGGTTGAGCAGAGCCGACGACTTGTGATATGGTTATGGTTGCAGCACATGGTTTCAGTACGTGAACAAGGCCGACGAGGATGAAGACTTACAATTTGGATTTGAAATAGAATTTTGTAAGGAAATCCAATATGTCGTGTAATTATCGATAATCTTGTTAGAAAAGCGAATATTATGATAAATCTTTAAACATGGATATTATTATAATAATTATTGATGAAGAATCTATTGAAAAAAAAAAAAAGAAAGAAAATCAGCCTGGGATATTTCTATGTCACGGGTATCTATGGACAGATCTCTCTTTATTTTAAGGATTTGATGCTATTTATTCACAATTATTTTGCAGCTCTTATTATTTTTGCAGGGTTTGTGTTTAACTTTTTTGTGTTCTTGTGTCAATTTGTTTAAATTCTATCGAGTGTAATATGTGGAAGGATTTGCTTAGATTTGAAAATTCAAGAGATTTGAGTATGAAGCGAACTGCTTGAATGAAAAATACGTAACTCACAGTCAAATCAAAAGTCCAGATTAACAATCAAATGGTTTGAAGGGAAAGATATCACGGATTGAATTTTGGCAATTCATTTCCTTGAAAGTAATCCTTCACGAATAAAAAGGCATTTGTGTCGAGAATTTTATAAATAAACATTACGTGAAGTCGTATGAGAAGGAAATATAACGGCAAAAATGGATGTGTTTAAATTAAAAAACAGATATTTTATTATCTATTTTCAAATCAGAGATTATTTATCTTTTTTATAAATTTTAGATAGGGTTTATTTTATCCATAAATTTTTACTAATTCTAATGATTTGATAGGAGGTAAGAAAAAACAATATCTAAATAACCGTCATCAATAACGTTCACTCATTCTTACATCCATTTACATACATAACCTTTTATCGAACGAACGTGAGAGGTTTAATAGGCGACATAAGATACAGAACACACACAAAAATTTTTGAGTGGAAAAACGACCGTTACTAGAAGTTTCCATCCAACTATTCAACTTTCGAAGAGACCTTCCAAACCCTAATCTCAACGCAAAACCACCACCTACGCTCCGCTTCTCCGACAACTACCCTTCGCCGGCGGCGGCGGCGGTTACGATTATTTTCATCGGTCGATTTATCCTCATTGATTTTGCCAAATCGAGTTTGTCTGAGACAATGTTATTATTATTGATGGTGAGTTTTGCTGTGATTTGTGGTACGCGGCGATTAGTGCGTTAGTTGTCAATGTTTGTTTTGCTGGTTTGAGGTTTGAGGTTAAGTTGTGAATATGTCGAGTACTCAATATCTCGGTGTTGTGAAGGTTGAGATGTTAGTGTTGTACTTGGTTGCTAAGCTGGACTGGTTCACGCCCGCGTGTTGGATTTTTGTAAACCACGGCCTATTTGGGGGGCGAATGAATACGAAATTTTATTACCTTTGAACGAAATGAGTTCGGTTATGTCAGTTAGTACGGAGGGAACTGCGGGATTAGAATTGTCTTTGAGATGATGATTGGAATAAGTGTGTTGGTAGTTCGGTATTCTAGTGTTACCTAAAGCGCGGGTACTGGATTGATAGGGTTCCCTTTTTTTGTTGATGTATTGTGTTACAGGGGTAGAGTGGTAGACACCCCGCTTCAAGTATTACTCTATGATTGGTCTACCATATAGTATACTGAAGGTGGGAGCGACTTTCTCATAGGGATATGTTGAATGAATATGTTGCCATTTTCAATTTGATCAAGGAATTCTCTTTGATTGAATTGCATAATTTGCTTCGTAGTAGTGTATTTTTATTTTTCCAGTTCTTATATGAAGGGGCTTGAGGAGATTGAATAAGTCCATCATATAGCCTGAATAGACTGAGTTTTTCTCTCAAGTCTAATTGCAAAGAGAAGTATAACTTCTTTTCTCAAGTGTGACGATCGAATCGGAGTTCGAAAATTTTGTATTTTCTAAGTATTGCCAAGGAAATCATGTTAATATAGGAGTAGCTGAAGCTCGTTGGGGATTACTTGGATGTATTGTCAAGGAAATACACCTTTTTCCTTGTTCTGCATTGCTGTTTGTATGATATTGATTGTTTGCTCACCTTTTGGAATTCTATCTATTACAGCGGTCGAGTACATCAGTGGAGAGCTTATCCATTTCAAGTGTCCCAACTATCAGTCCAAAGATGAGAGTATGATCTGTAAGAGACGGCAGTGTTGGGAACTCGAAAACATCTTGGAGCCTTTTTCAAGTTTGTGCAACATGTGGTATTGAATTTGAGTAGATTCACATTCATGTATTTGTTTTTCCCATTTTATTTAGGTGTACAAGGTTTTCTTCTTAAAAGGAGCTCACTTTGTCCTCCGGTTGGATGTAGACTGAGGAGATCCTTCAACTGACTCTCCTAGCACCATGGATTACACGGCGCCAATGGTTTGATCCTGGCATTGCTGAGGTATCATGATGTTCTTTTGGTTATAGCTAAGCTAACTAATTTGACGGAAGGACACATAATCTGATAATCAATCGTTCTGGTGAAATACACATCACTGACATAGGCCACATGTATCCGCAGGATGAGATTCTCGATGAGATTCTCGATGTTCGTCCAATGCTACTCTAACAAACACAACGGAAGTTCGGTTGGCTGTGCAAACGATTTCAAGATTCAGATCGACCGGGTACTCGCTTCACATCTCTGTCTTACCTTTTTTTTAGTTTAACAAGTGTCTTTGCTCCCCTGATGCTGTCTTCCTATATATAGAGATCTCGAAGGTCCATGACTTAGCTATGTTAATTCTTGACCCTGTCCCTCACCAAAACTGTACAAAGCTAGGGAAGAGGGCTATTTTCAATCTATTAATTAGATCTCTAACTGATGAGAGGTAGGACACAAAAAAATACGGAATAATTCATCTCCACTTGTGTTAACTTGTCAGAGAACAAACGAAGTAGAGTAGAAAATAATATAGATACAAAGATACGATTTTTATGTGAAAAATCTGTCAATGTGAGGAGTGAAAAACCACGAGGTCGAAGCTTACTTTAAAGCTCCACTATCAAGATAATGGGTATGCTAGTCCTGTCTAGATAACACTAGAGGTAATAACAATTACAAGCAATCCCCGCAACACCAATCAACTAAAGAAGGGAAAAACACCGAAAGCGTTTCAGTTTTTGTAGCCAACTTCAAACTATGATAACTCAGTCAATGCAACTCCAAATGGTGTACCATTAGTTTCTAATCGAAGATTGATGAGTTCGCAATACCCTTATCAAATTTTACGATGATCCGACACCGTTTGGTCCTGGGTTTGTCCTTAGGAAGTCGACAACTGCAACCAGTAATGAGTACCCAGAATACTTTGCGGATGCACTGTTTCTTTGGCTCGGCTGATTTCTATTCTCCTTTGATGCTGCTGGTTTGATGGGTAGATCAGGAGTTTCCTCTTGGCTTGATGAAAACCAAACAACCAAGGTTGCCCACGCTGATTTCGTTTTCTCTGATCTCGGCAAAACCCCAAAACCTAAATCCCAAAAATATTTGCTCTTTATATTTTTGATGACAAAATAACCAACCCAATAAAATTGGACACTGTCATATAATTAAATATGAATTTTCGTCATCCGGCTTCCTCCCAACACTAACAACGAGGTACTACGACACGTATTAAGTAACTGGGGTTGCTACAACGGCGATCACTATGATAAGCAGTATGTGATCCGTAATTCTTAGCCAGATAATTTTAAGTAGTACGAGGCTGAGACACTTCTTGAAATTAAGTGCGGATGAGAATGGGACAGCGATAACTATGAAATGATCCAAGGTGCTGCCCAGGAAAGGGAACTGGTTTGTACTGAGCTTGTACACTCCCGCAAAAGAGTAGGGATGAGAAGGAGTGGTGATTAGAGAACTGAGAGTTTGACCGTGTGTGAGCAATTAACAAGTTTGAGAAATGGTGTCATTTGTCTCGGATTAGGCCGAATTATGGTACCATATAGTTTCTGTCAGGGTTTTAATCTGTCAAGAACATGATCTCGATTAATATGTCAATCTATTGTATAGAACCGAACTTCATTAATCTAACGAAAGAAGGAGAAACTAAAAAATGCATGGTTTATGGTTGAAAATTCTTAATATGGAAAACCTATGACCACTGGGAAACTTTCTTACTAACTAACCCACAAAACTTTGGAATTTTTATTTTTGTTGGACGAAAAAACTTTGGAAATTTTGATAACGATTACATAGATCAAGCATGGGATGATCCTATCATTGGTCAAACACACAAAGTCATCGAGTATAAAACAGTGAATGCTCAACCAATATAAATTAATATAAGTATCAACATTAATGTTGGAAATCGAATGCTTACTAATACGATTATGCCGGAAGGTCTTACAAATACGGTTGTCTATATGGTGGACAACTAAATTAGCTCAATTCAGAGCTCAAGATGAACGCGCGAAAATGATCATTGAAACATGAATGATAGATGAGAAAAACAAAAGACTCCTTTCGAACTACTTAGTTAACTTCCATTGTCTTGTGGTTCATATCATTATAAACGGCCACTGTTTTCTTCGACAGAAGTGCACTATGAACAGTTGTAAATTTAGTAGTCATATGAAAATTTGGCAAACTCTATAATTATGGACATGAGTATTTAATCAATCTTTGTCATGAATTCGACCCGATCACTGGGAAAAACCCCACAAAAAACCATCCCCTAATCGAATTACACGATTACAATGATCGTTTCTCTTTATCTTTCAATCTCTCTTGTGTTTCGCTCAAACCCTAGAGAAACCCTCTCACAATCTCCATGGCAACCTTAGAAATCTCTATCTGATACATGGGTATTTATTGGCATTCTATTAAAACAGAAAAAATAAACTCGAAAAAGATCTCGCATAAGGCGGCACGATCATGTCACAGTCCCACACGGCCTCACCCAGGCTGTGCGTCGAGGCTACATGAAACTGCTAGTCATGCATCTTGCACAGCCCGTGCCCATCCCAGGCACTGCCGGACAGCCCGTATCTCCTTGCTGCGCCCAACCTCGAGACGAACTTCAACAATCGTTTATGTTGATATATCCATCTGTGGCTAAAAAAAAGGGCAAAAAAGTGTCATTGGCATTCTGTTTTCAAAGTTTTCTTAAGGACACTTTTGCTTCGAGATGCAACGGTCGGCGCTTTTGCTTTGAGAAGTGTCATATCAGCAGCAATCTTATATAATCTACGAACCTAAAAGCTGAAAAAGTCTATTGAAGTTGATATATCATGGTTTCAAACATAGCCATCAAGCAACGTGTTTCGACTTTGTCATTTGTTGTGAAGCACATTTTTTGTTGTCACCAGGATCTAGTTTGATTGTTGTATTATAGGTAAGATCTGACATCGATCAATCAACACAAACAGAACCGAGAACCACAGAAAATAAGAAGTTTAACCTCGATCATATACAGGAGGTGATGAGGAATCCATGACGACAATTCCAATTGTTCTTTGACTCTCTTTCCTTTGTAGATTTACCCTTTGGCTAGTTTTTCTTGCGTGTCTATGGTAGCCTACATGAAAAGGTTCTTATAGGACAGAAAACATACCTATGGTGTTGAAAGAAGATGAATGAGCTCTAATACATCGCAGATAACTACTTCTCACATGATGTTTACCCAACAAACAAGACTTAAATGGATACAAATAATGTTGCCGTTTGCTCTTAGTTTATCGAATAATCGAGTTTCGGCTAAGTAGAGTTGGTAGCTGAACCAGGTTTCTACACTATGTTTTTCTTAGAATAAGAAGATTTGTATAATCCTGCAGACCTGAATTGTTGGACATTACAATACAAAGGCAACGACCCAACTAAGTGATAAGGCCCTGCGTATGACATACATGTCCTGGTTTCAAATCTTGAGTGGTTTGGATGCCCTCTTGTTTAGTCTGTCAGTTGACCACTTTGCTCTATCGGTGTAAAGGTCTCCTCGGCTTGCAAGCTTTTAGTCTCCCAAGGGCTTCTGGAAGTGTCGATCCTCTAGCCACATAGTTGGAGGTCGGGAGTGAGCAATCCTTTCTGACATTCATAACGAGAGTGTTAAAACGTCTAAAAAACTACTGTTGTAATAATATCAAACAAATCACACAGATGTACAGAAAAGGACAAACAAATTTTACTGAAATCACCCTTAAAATTTTTTTGTTCTTTTCTTACTCGTTATTGATCGTTCTAACTTTTATGTACACCATAAAGCGAATGAGGTCAGATCAAGTTGTGACCATGTCCTCTGGCACCAACTGGAATATCGCTGAGAACAGAAATTGGCCTCATTGTTCCGCATAAGAACTCGTGGTATCCGCCTGAACCTGAGAGAACTCACTACATGGTATGTCCTGAATGTAGTTGAAAATCTTCAGTTGTAAACAGACATAAGAATGTGTTTTATATAAGCTATATGCTAAATGATCAAATAGTGAGAATGTCTATCTTGTCTCCATTTCGAAATACTGATGTTATGAGATTATAACATTTAACTCCTCCCATGATGATATCATTCATTTTGATAGCATTCTGACAAACGGTTTGTTTTGCTCTTGCGGACAACACATGAAAAAACTATTGTTAAAAAGATAAGCCATGCTTTGATGAGAAGTTACAGATGCGAATTCATGGAAGGACTGACCTTGATTGATGCTTTCCAGCTGCTGGGTATCGATTATTACTTCAAGCAAGACACCAAAGCAGTCTTAGATCAGCAGTACCTGAAGTTGAGTGCTGGAGGAGAACATAGCACAGACCTTCATGCGACTGCTCTTCAGTTTCGGCTTTTGAGACAAGAAGGATATTGTGTGTCTGCAAATACCCTATCGGAAAAGCAAATTTCCGACGAAAAGCATGATTCCATCACAAATTTCGGATGACTTGGTAAATTCCGTCATAAACTTTTGTGACGGAAACTGAAATCCGTAGGAAATATTTGTGACGAAACCGTTTCCAACACGTTGTATCATTTTCAAAAAAAAAGTTTGCGACGGATTTGTTTTTGTCGTCAGAAATTTGAAAACGAAAATTCAATGCAGAACCTGTTTTACAAACAATGAACCTGTTTTGTAGTCCTCTATTGTTCCAAACTCATATTGTCCCAAAACCGTATTCAACCCCTATAACATTCATTGTTCTAAACAAGTACGTTTATCAAATGCATACGTAATCCACATTTTCAAAATGTCAAGAAAGTGTATATAATCCTTACATAAGTCTCAAAATCAAAACAGTGGACCACAACATGACGGTGGTGGAGGGTGAGGAGTAAAACCAAGACGTGCGAACAAATCCTTACAGTTCATCCTTACAGTTCTCCTGCTGCGAGAGACGAGCAATGAAATCATTCATTTGTTGCCACTGAGTGCTTCGCTCATTCAAAATAGCAATTTCATCTCTCGTTTCAGTAAGGAGACGCTTTGTCTGCTCCAACTCCGCTGTCAAGGTGGCATTGCCGCTATCAGGGTGACATTGGTATTCACCGAAGAACCAGATCGTGGTTTCTGATAGTATGTGCTCACCTATAATCGATTCAACAACAAAAATCATAAATTAATAAGTTTTGATATGTAAATAACTAAACAAATTGAAAGCTATATTTTAAAACTCAGCTCTGAACCCAATCCAAGTACAGTCTCCTTTCTTCACAAAATAACATCAAGATAAAGTTGATTCTACATATCTAAGGGTACATCCTTCACGTCTTGAATCCCGTGCTCCTCCATATATTCCCTTAGCCTAACAGCATAACTCTCCTGAAAAATAAGATCAATAAATCTTTTTGATACTTACAAATCTAAACCACAAAAAACATTGAATTAGATACTTACCGATATTTTCCTAGCCCTTTCATCAACAAATGTAGACCCCTCGTCTGAAACAGCGGTTCGATTCTTCATACGAGATCGAGTAAACATCTCGGGTGCTCCCGATCAAGCTCTTGACTCTTGAAAAAAATAGATAAATAATGAGAAATAAATTTTATAACTTATGAGAAAAAAAATAAAACCACTAGAGACAACCGAAATAGTATTGAACCGAAAACAAAGTACCAGAAAAGATGCCAACAACTTCACCATAAACCAAAAACATCAAACAAATGTATATCTATTCGAACAACTAACTCCGATGATCAACCAATGACGATGATCAACCAATGACATCGTCGCAATGGTGTTCATCGGTAATGGACCCTGTGTCACGGAGCTGGAATCCCATGAAAAGAGTGAAATACACCCACAAATGTAGGCACTTTAATATCAATTACAGCCACAACCCATTAGAAAACCAAAATCTCACATCAAAACACAAACCTATACAAATGGAGAGACGAGGCAACGTGGAGAAATTCCTGGACGAGAAATGACGAGGTGAGGCACTCCTTGTTGCTCACACCAAACTCCTACCACCTGTCCCTATTGCTTACATCAAACCTCCCACCGCCGTAGACAGACACCACCATTCTCACCCTCAGAATCAAGACAATTTAGCATCAATTACAACAATAACCCAAGTAAAAAAATCAAAATCTCACATCAAAACACAAACTCATAGAAATGGCGAGCAGAGATTATGAGGTGGCGAGCAGACGAGGGAGGAAGAAGAAGATTCAAGTGGTGAGGTGATGAGAATCAATCTGTTTTTAAGACCAGATTTAGAATTAGGTTAAAATTTTTTCAACGGACCGAGAAAGTCGTTAGAAATTTGTGACAGTCATAATTGTTCCATCACAAATTTGTGACGGTTATGATTTTTCATCAAAATTTTGTGACGGTATTAGAAGTTCATTAAAAATATACTATTTATGACGGAAATCAGTTCTTTTCGACGGTAAATTTGGTTCCGTTAAAAGAACTGCCATTCTTTTTTTAGTGTAGCAACTATCTTATGCCTATGGGATGATTTGGGTAGTGCAAAGGCACTTATAATATTGGGTCATAAAGGTCCATTTGATAAACCATATTAATTACAGTCGCCCTTTCCAATGAAATAAGAATTGCTGACTCGTTCGATCGAAAGGATAAATAATTACGCAGGATGAGAATCAAGATGGCAAGGATGGTTCATTCGTGGAATGCTACCTGAAGGAAGCACAAGGGAAGTTCAATCGACAGCACACGAGACCATGTTAAGCAAATGATATCTGACGCATGGAAGCGCCTCAATGATGACTACCTATCTCCATATCCGTTTTCTATGACGTATAAAACAATTTGTCTGAATCTAGCAAGGATGGTCCCGCTGATGTACAGCTACGATGACAACCATAGCCTTCAGTTCGAATTTAACTAAACTCAATAAAAAATATTATTTTATTGAATTGATATTCTATTTTAAAATAGTAAGCTAATTATAAAATACATTGTATTTTGTTGAGTTCAGCTAAGTTTAAGAGTAGATTTGGATTTGAATTTATTAAAAGAAGATTTGAATTGGATTGGATTCCATTTGGAATGTAATTTTGGGTCTCCTTAATGCATCTTTGGTTCCTCATCATGGTTTTGGATGGTTTTGATTTGGATAACTAAAACATATACCGAATGAGGATTATTTTTTCGGATTGTACCAATGAATTTTTCTTTTTGTAAGTTTTGAGAATTTTTCCTTGATTTATATACAAAATTTATTTTAATTAAAACACCCATTGTCAAATGTTTTTCAAATGAGTTCATGTTACTATTTACCAATGAGAAAAAATGAATGGATATTAAAAAAACAAATATACTAATTAAAATTATATTTTTTTTTATTGTCAAATTGTATGAAGTGCCATAAAATACCAATTGCCAAATGTGTTGTTATATTCGCAATTGATTTAGTCAGTGCTAAAATTCGCATGAAAATAACTATCTCATTGGAATGCAAATAACTAAGTTTTTTTATTATATTATAATTTTGACTTTTCATATATTAAAAGTGCCAAAAAATAAAAATTATAGAAAATGTCTGTATAATTTAAAAATGTAAAAATTAAAATATAGAGACGATGTCTGAAAATATATTCGTCTTCTCTTTATTCGATTTCTAGGTTTCTGGTTTCGATGTTGGATTCATTGTTGGAATATGTAGGTTTGAGAATTGGGGATTAGGGTTAGGATTTGCCCGAATGGTTGAGGTTCGAATTTGTGTGGCGATTCGAGATCAGTTGGGGGATTTGAGATTTGATGATCTGATTGGAGAATGGTGTCGGTGTTCGTTGGATTCTTGGGTTGAGAGAGTTGTTTGGATTGGAGGTCGAGGATTGAAAGGTCTTGTGAGTTGATTTATTAGAAAAGAATCAAATCAAATTTTAAAGTGAGTAATTAATAATTAATGATAAAATGATAAATAAATACCAATAAAAAAACCAGTAACTAACAATAAATATTTATTTAAACACCATTGTAGATGCCAACTCCTCGCTGAGGCACGTTGAACTGAGTTCCCAAATGAAAGACGACACGGCCCCAAAGCCTTCGAATCATCCTCGCCGTCATCGTCCCCGCTGCCAGAGTAGATGACGAAGTCGAGGGTGACAGAACAGAGCAATAATGAACAAAAGCAAAGAGGAAGGGAGAGAGCGACGACTCGACGTCGGTGTAGGGACGGAAACATCGTTTCCGTTGCGAAATTGGCTGTTCAATTGCCCCGACGCCGGTGATGGCCAATCGGAGGAATCAAAAGGTTAAGGTTATGAACTTAATACAATGAAGAATAATTATTGAGTTCTATTCTTCCCGTCTTTTTATATTGCTCGTAACGTTTTAACTGACGGATGTTTTGACTTGCAAAAACCCACATGTGTGTCAAAATTTAGTGATTTTATCATTTAGATGCTATAAATTATAGTAATTGGTATGGAGCTAGTGCAACATATTGTAACAATGGAAGAGCGGTTTTTGGCCTTGGATAAAAATAGGGAGAATGCTCTTAATTTTATCGGGGTTTAGGGTCTATGGTTTAGAGTATGCCTTAAGCATAGCGGTCGTCATAATTGAGTTAAGTCGATTAGAAATAACAACTATCTATTAGCCGCTCATGTCTAGCTAGGATGTTTCCTTAGCTTTCCTTATCAGTTTTGTGCAGTTGCTATTCATTATAAACGATTCACGTTTGGTCAATTAGCAGATAAGGAAGACAAACAAAAGTGCCTCCGACCCCTGTGATGTTTATACTAACTTTATTGAGTCAAATCTTGTTCAGAACTCTGCTTCCAGAGTTGATTAAACTTCTTCGCAAGCTGCAAAACTCTTAATTATCGGAATGGTATAGAGTTTCTTCGTCTATCTAGGAAGATTTGGTTCCGCCATGCTCAAATTGATGCTCTGGGACAGTGGGACCAATGGTGCTTCGGTACAAATTTTCGGGCAATATTTATGATCCCTCATTACATGGTAGGTCTGTGTAGAACTTCACTAGCATGAGGACTTCTTTGATATTTTGAGCAAGCGCATATCAGGAGATGAACAATATATTCTGGTAATGAACCTCCTTGCTTCAGCAATACATGATTATAACCAAATAAATTGTTCAAACAACCAAGTCATAGATGACAAACCAACAATTAATTGTCACTTGTAAAGACACGCAGGAGTAGTAATGAAAGCACTCAAAGTTCAGTTATTCAATTCTAGTTTATAAGTAGAATATTGATTCTCTATTTTGGTAAAGTAGCATCAAAGTTGTCTACCGAGTGAGCCGTCCTGGCCAAATTAAGGCAAATTTTTCTGAATGTTAACGACAATGGATGTGGAGATAGGAAGGCTTCATTGAGTCGCTTCCATGTGTGTAAAATCACTTGTTGTAGTAAACAGTTTTAATTGTTTATAAATGAACAATCTGATTCGAAAATTCAACATCGATTAATTATAATGTTCATTTTCCAAATAAAAATCAGGCTTAAGATATGAACGTAGCAAGCACGAGTTGAGGGTGAATTATGATTGGCTTATAAGCGGTTCAGCTCACGACCATAAATACTCACACACAAAGAAAAGCAGCTTTCACGTGTCCAAAAACACGAAATACAAATAAATCACTTATATAATTAACAAAAGAAAGAAGAGAAAAAGAAATAGAATAATCCTATATAAAGTGGTTGTCGTCTAACGGCTTCATCAGTCACAAGGACCATCACAACCAACGTAACTCACACAAACTTTAGCACCCTCTCCTCGTGCCATCAGAATGCTTACATGGACTTCTCTGACCTCTGCTATCAAGAAACAGGGCATCACCAAGATGAGTTTGGATCAAGTTTCGACCATGTCATCTGGCGCCAACTGGCTTATTCCTGAGAACAAAAAGGTTGGCCTCATTGCTCCAGAAAAGAAATTGTTGTACCTGCCCAAACCTGAGAGTACCCGCTTTAAGGTAAGTCTTCATGGCTTTATATCTTCCATTTTGTTGTAAATACATTGAAAAACATTATTTTATATAAGCACTTCATTATCTTAACAAATAGACTAAGAAATGGCAGATTATGTTAGTTATTTTGATTTGCTAGAATTAGTAGTCATCATTGTTTTTCTTTTGCAGCCTGGATTTGAAGAAAATATCATTAAGAAGATAAGCCATGCTTTGTTGAGAAGTTATAGACGTGAATCCTTGGAAGCACTGGCCATGATTGATGCTATCCAGCGGCTAGGGATCGAGTATTACTTTGAGGGGGAAATCAAATCAATCTTAGGTCAGCAGTATCTGAAGTTATCTATTGGAGAACATAGCGATGACCTTCATGAGACTGCTCTTCAGTTTCGTCTGTTGAGACAAGAGGGATACTGTGTGTCTGCAGGTAAGCATCTCGTTAAATAACTTTAAAAAAACCATTTTTGTAGTTTCTCAAAACAAATAGTTGCTGATATCATGGCATGTGAACATGAACAGATGTGTTCGCCAAATTCAAGAATGAAAAAGGGAAATTAAGACCAGAACTTAGCGAAGACTTACAAGGGCTCTTGAGTTTATTTGAAGCTTCTGAGCTTCGTGTACAAGCAGAAGATATGCTAGACGAGGCGCACGAATACTCTACACAGATTCTTGATGCCGCAATGTGGAATCATAGCCATCCCTTGGCTAGTGTAATTAGCCATACACTGAAGCATCCACACCATAAGAGTTCGGCAAAGTTCACGGCGGAGAACTTCCTTCGCGATTTCTACGACAGGAAAAGTATGAAAAAAGAGCTGACAGAACTAGCAAAAATGGACTTCGACATGATTCGTGCCATCTACAAAGAGGAATTGCGTCAAATTTTGTCGTGGTGGGAAGACCTTGGTCTGTACAAGAAAATGAATTTTGCAAGAAACAGACCGGTTAAGTGGTATGTGTGGGCGGTGGCTATGCTTCCAGATCCAGGCATGTCGGACATGAGAACAGAGATCATTAAAACAATAGCTTTGGTCTACATAACTGACGATTTATTTGATATCTTCGGGACTCTTGGGGACCTCACCGTCTTCACAGAGGCAGTTAACAGGTGTATATATCCTATTAGTAAAAATTCACATACATCTTAGGAACAATCTTTGGGAATCAATTTACTGATCAACATGGAAATGTAACTTGCAGATGGGACTTCAACATGGTTGAGTACTTACCAGAGTGCATGAGGGTTTGTTTCAAAGCCCTCTATGACACCACAATGGAAATTTGCGTGCATATCTATTCAAAGCATGGCTTCAACCCAAAGGACTCTATGAGGAAATTGGTAAGTCGAAAAGAATCTTATGCCAAAAACATTTCACTTACCAACTTTTCAGGAAATAGAACTCAGGCCAACAAAATTTTTATTGCCAAAAACAAAATTTCACTTACCAACATTTCATAATTGTGAACAGTGGGCAAGCTTGTGCAAAGCATTCCTCACGGAAGCAAGATGGCTCAACTCCAGGTATGTGCCTAGCTCCGAAGATTATCTGAAGAATGGAATGGTCACTTCGGGAGTACCTATAGCTCTAGCTCACTTGTACTTCCTCTTGGGCGAATATGGTGGCGACTGCAAGGTGGATATTTCAAATGACTCTCCTAGCATCATCGACAATGTAGCAATTATCCTGCGCCTGTGGAATGATCTTGGGGGTGCCAAGGTACATATATTACGATTTCCAGATATGAAGTATTGACTATTTGCGATTTCCAGATATGAAGTAGTAGTACAAAAAAAAAAACCCACGAGTATACCATCGTTCCTTTCCAGTGAAAAATCAGTATCACTGACAGGTAGTTGAATCGAATATGCAGGACGGGAATGAGGATAGCAACGATTGGTCGTTCTTGGATTCCTACCTAAACGAACACAAGGGTTGTTCAGTAGACAGTGCACGAGAGCATGCTCAGCAAATGATATCAAATACATGGACATGCCTCAATGAAGACTACATATCTCCAAATCCTTTCTCAATGTCATTCAAGAAGATTTGCCTCAATTTAGCAAGGATAGTCCCGTTGATGTACATTTACGACGACAACCACAACCTTCCGTTGCTTGAAAGACATATGAAGACCTTGTTGAGTCTAGACCAAGAAGCTAAGATCTAGGAGTATGTAAACAAAATTAGTTGATGTTAGTTTGTTTTCTGTATACAAGAATAATAGTAGTCGAGGCGTGGTGGTTTAAAGACTATGCAGAGATGCTATTAGAGTTTGCACTTGGCCATATGTTAGAATAAAATAAAGAAAAATCTTAAACATGTATATCCGTGAAACGACACCAAGTGAGGTCGTAAGATGTTCTCATATTTTTCGGAAACTTGGAATGCTTCCAAGAATTCCTTTTCTTAAAAAAATCTGTAAGATGTTCTCAAATTTTATGGAAACTTGAGGTTTGGCTATGCTTTGCAAGAGCCCTAAGCATTGTGCAACTCCCCTGAATTATTGCTAAAAAAAGACCTCTGAAAAGGCCACAGAACAGCACAAGATCACCCAAACAAGAACTACTCAAATAGCCCTATCGATCCGTCGTTGATGGCCAATTTACTTCTATAAGTAATTTTCCTTGCTCAAGGGACAGTGCTACTTGCAGCGATCGATTGATTGACTGCTATTTACAACAAAAATATATTTCTTTACATAAAAAAATTCAGGTAACATTATTTTTGGCATTCTCCACTTGAAAACTTTGTCTTCTGTCCACTTCTTTAAGGCAACCAACTCGGGACCCCCCTAAATTGTTTATGCAGTTTCAAATTCCATCAATCACGAGAAAAGTATCCGAGTTAGACTAATAAAAAGATTGTAGCTAGTCTTCTGTTTCTAGATGAACCAGCCACTGGGCTTGACAGTGCCACGGCATATTTTGTGGTTCATGCACTGAAACAGGTAGGAGATCAATTTTTATTTTGCACTAATTAAGCCAGCAAGAAATAATTAAGCCAGCAAGTCAAGATATTCAGCAATCGAGTAATTAAGCCAATAACAAGAAATTAAGCCAGCAAGTAATTAAGCAAATCATCACATATTT
Source organism: Drosera spatulata (assembly GCA_035668315.1). Lineage (NCBI taxonomy): Eukaryota > Viridiplantae > Streptophyta > Magnoliopsida > Caryophyllales > Droseraceae > Drosera > Drosera spatulata. Next base: position 19,823 of record JAOVYX010015255.1, read on the forward strand.
TATAAAATGGGACACTCAATAACAAGAAATAATTAAACTAACTGCTCACCGTCTCAGATCTGGATGCTCACCGTCTCTGTGCTTGTTGTGCTTCGTCCTCGGTGCTAGCTAGCTTCCGAAGCAGGTAGTGCTGATTGGAATCACTGTACCCCAAATCCAAACAAGATCAGATCCAATCTCAAGCAACGAGAAGCAATCTCAAGCAACCTCAGAGCAAAATCACTGTACCCCAAATCGAAACAAGATCAGATCCAAACTCTGTAGTAGGACGGAGGAGGAGACCACGAATGAGACCACGAACCTCCACAAACAGATCCCTCAACGAGAAGCAATATCAAGCAACGAAATCGAACAATTCCCTCACTTTCTCTCTCGTCTGCGTATATGAGTGTTTTGTAACTATGCAGATCGATATCTGAACAAAACGCCTTTTGTGGAGAAAAATAAGACACTAACGACGGAATCCGTCGCAAGAAATAAACATAACCTCAATAGCGACGGATTCCGTCGCTAAATTCCATTATGTATTATATATAAACTTTAAAAATCATTTTAATAAACTTAACCACAATATTAGAGACGGAATCCGTCGCTAATATATAAAACCCTAGAAACCCTAACCCTACACACGTTTCTAGAAACCCTAACCCTACACACGTTTTTCCCCTTAATTACTACTTCAAATGTGGTTTTGGGTTCAACTTCATCGTAATATTACATTAATCTCTTATATATATATATAAATTTTTTTCATTTAGGAAATTTCACATAGTATATTATAAACATAAAATTTAATATAATCAACTATAATTTTAGTAAAATGTATGTTCTAAATCAATTTTTTTTATCTATATCAGTTTATGTATTTTGATGTAAGCATGTTATGTACATCATCCTATATGATAAATATGTATATATAAATTTTAAAAATGTATTTTAATGGAGGGAAAATAATTTAGTTACGAAATCGATCGCTAATATATTTTTAAATTTAGAATTAATATTTTGGCGATGGATTTCGTCGCTAACCTCAATTCTAGAGACAGAATCCGTCTCTAAAATATTTTTTTTAACAACAAAAATGTTTTTTTATCTTTATTTAAAAACTGTTAATATTTTGACGACGGATTCCGTCGCCCACTTCAATTCTAGAGACGGAATCCATCTCTAATAATATTTTTTTAACAACAAAAGGTTTTTTTGTCTTTATTTAAAAACTTCAAATGTGGTTTTGGGTTCAACTTCATCGTAATATTACATAAATCTCTTAAATAGAAAATTTGATATTCATTTATGAATTTTTACATAGTATTATATTTAAACATAAAATTTAATATAATCAACTATAATTTTAGTAAAATACATGTTCTAAATCGAAATTTTTTTTATCTATATCAGTTTATGTATTTTGATGTAAACATGTTATATACATCATCCTATATGATAAGTATGTATATATAAATATTAAAAAACGTATTTTAATGGAGGAAAAATTAATTTAGCTACGGAATCTGTTGCTAATATTTTTTTTAAATTTAGAATTAATATTTTGATGACGGATTCCGTCGCTAACATCAATTCTTAAAATTTAGAAAACCTTATATCAGCGACGGAATCCGTCTCTAATAATATTTTTAACAAAAAAAATCAGCTCAATTTTTTGCAAAGTGTTGGTATTACATATATAGCGACGGATCCGTCACTACGTTTTTTTTTTCAATTAAAAACAAAAAACGTGTGTAGTTTAGAGACGAATTCCGTCGCTAATTTACTAAATCAGCATAATTTTTTTACTAAGTGTTGGAATGACACATATAGCGACAGATCCGTCGCTAAATTTTTTTATCTTTAATTAAAATTACAAACCGTCATGATATTAGAGACAGAATCCGTCGCGAGTAATATTTTTAACAAAAAAATTCAGCCCAATTTTTCAATTAAGTGTTGAAATGACACAAATAACGATGGAATCCGTCGCTAATAACTTTTGAAAAATAAAAAAAAATTATGTTTTTGAGATGGCTCCCGTCGCTAGTAGCGAGAAACATTAATATTTTTTTTTGTTGGTGGTTTTTATAAAATATTTAGAACATTTTGGAGACGTATTCCGTCTCCAAAAGTTTTCGTTTCATTTATTTTAATTATAAAAATTTCAGAAAACATTGACATATGGATTCCGTCTCTAAAATATTCATTTTTAATATTATTGATTTATTGCTATAATTTTAGCGACGTCACCATCGCTAAATTCATACTAAATTAGCGATGGACGTTGACATTTCCGTCGCTAAAAAAAATTTCTTTTTCTATTTTTCAAGAAAATATTTAGAGAAGGAATCCGTCGTTAATATGTAAAAATGAAGACGGATTAGTTCTGTCGCGAATTATTTCCGACGCTAAATATTTTTTTATTTTATTTTTTTCAATGGTTTTGTCTTCAAAGCCACAAACGTAGATGTTAATAAATGAAGACATAAACACATGTGTACCGTACAAGATTTCTTCTCCTAAATAAAGGAGGAGATACATGGGTTGTAAAATCAAGCTCTTCTTGTAAATCAGGAACAAGAATAAAAGAAGAAGTTAGGCAAAAGCCTTTTAGTAACAAGTTCTAGCAAATAAAATTATTGTTCTTTCTTGAGTAATTCTAAACTATCAAAATCAAGATCATCATCAAATCTCATCTCAGACTTATCGATTAAATCAATCGATTGAGTGAATCACCGAATTTTCACCACAGAAATCAAAATCAAATCTCGTCTCATTGAAAGTGTCACTCTATCCAATTGATAAATAATGATGAATTCATGCTTACCTAGTATAGGTTCGTGATTATTGGATCGCAGCGACACATCATCATCGACGGAGGCATAACCCAAGTTGGTGACTGCGGCTGCAACGGGGTTAAAGGATGGGGTTTTCGATCATGAAAGGAGGAGCATTCGAAGAAGACGACACAGAAAACAGGCATGAGGTTGAATCGAACACCACTAGACCAACCCAGGTTGGTTATGATCAATATATCTCTTATATATTTGAAATTTTCAAAATTGTCGTGGCATTCCATGAAAGTGGTATTCCATAAAAAATTAAAACTTATAAATTTAGATATTATTAGTTTGCTTTTCCACGCTCCGCGCAGCTGCTTGCATAATTTTCACACATGTTATAGGCATATTGGTCATTTTTGTAAAAAGTCCTAAATACGATTTATGTGGATATCTTACATCTATAAAAGTTTTGTATCAATTTATCGATAACTATTGAAATATTTAAAAAGTCATCAAATTTTATGTGTAGCGTAATCTACAGTTTCAATAAGGTTTTATTGATTTTGAAAGTCGACTAACACATTAAAAATTTTTATGTCACAAAAGTATCCATCGTGACATTTCATAAAAATGATATTTCATGTAACCTTGTGATTTAGGTTTTTCATTCGGGAGTGAACCCGTACGTTGCACGACAAAAAAAAAGAAAAAAGAAAAAGAAACAACCCTAACTAAGACGGATAATAAAATAGGTTACATACTAATTTAGATTCAATTCCTCCAAATCACGGAAGCTGTACTATCATAGCGGAAGCAGCTACTATGTTGTCGTACCATTTCTTCATTTCATCTCCTTTTCAAAACCCTTGCTCCCTAAATACCAAGAACCAAACTTAATCTTTTATTCATTAAGAGTTGACGCCGCACTTAACACTCTTATGACGTAAGATGAGCCCAATAACAAAGTGAGAAGTTCCAAAGATAATGCTGAACCTAATTATAGCATAATTGCACTGGTATCAAGCATCAGAAAGCTTGGCTTTCCAAGTAGGTACGGCAATATATCACTGAGACCAGAAAACAGCAAAAATTCTCACTGAGGATCTTCACCAAGGGCTAAGATGAAGCGGTATCTTCATGCTAGGACTTCGTACGGCACATGGAGATGCCTGTCTATTATATAAAATCAAGTTCAAGAAAATGTCAAAAAAATGAAGAGCACTGATGTGACAAATTTCCTAGCATATATAAAATACAACTTTTGAAGATACCGTATTAGCATAGTTAGTATGCTCACAACTGGCAAGGATCTCGCCTCCTAAGTTGAATCCACAAAATCCTCTAATGCCCTGAAATTCCTTAAACTCCACTCCTGATCACAGTGTAAGCCCTTAGCGATTCTCATAACTATGGTTCTGTGGAACATGATGTTTTTCATTCTTCTAGCAAATTGAAACTCATGTGAAGTGTATTGGTGGTGACATTGACGATTTACTTCTTTTGGCTATATGGTTGTTGTCTTTAGTTTCCTTCTGTAGTATGTTTTTGTTTGGTTTGTTGAGTAATGGACATGTGGTTCCATTTGGTTGGTTATTGTTAACCTTATGTGGCCCAATACGGCTTACTATAAATAGTTGACTTGTATAGCATGGGAAGGTACAATTCAATGCGTCTATCATTTCTCTCCTCACATTTTCTTTCTTTTCCTCTTTGAGTTTGTTGAGTTTGAAGCTCTGCTTCAATGGCGGTTGTTGTGGATTCTAGCATGGTTTCTCTTGCGATTGCTCTCATTGATCGAGTATCGATCTAGGGTTTCGATTTCGTTCTGTTTTCCCAATTTACTTGTCCAATTCGATTGAGCGATATCGCAGCCTCAGAATTCTATGACAAATCGAATAATCAGTGTTGATCAATCGATTGATTCAAATAAGAAACTGTTCTTACATCACTCAGATCGTCCTAAATACTCGATTTCGAGCAAATTGTTGGACGGAGAGAACTATAATCATTGGTAGAGGGCTGTTGAGGTGTCTTTAATGGCTAAGAACAAATTAGGTTTTTTAAAGGAACGTGTAAACGTCTTGATTCTTATTCGCCTTATGTTGCATTGTGGGATAGGTGCAATAGCATGGTGATTTCATGGTTATTGCACTCAATTGTGCCTGAAATTGGGGAGAGCGTGTTGTATTGCAATTCTGCATCGGAGATCTGGACGGAGTTGGAGGAAAGTATGGGAAGTCGAATGGAGCGAAGATATTCCAGTTACAGAGAGATTTGTGTCAAATATCTCAAGGTAATTGTTCGATTTCTGGTTATTTTACTCGAATCAAGAAGTTGTGGGATGAAAGTAGTTCCATGGTGTCGATACTTGTATGTAGTTGTGGAGCTGGTAAGGCATTTAATGAGATGATGCAGGATTAGAGGTTAATGTAATTTTTGATGGGATTGAATGATTCTTAGAAAGTAATTCGGGAAAATTTGTTTATGATAAAGCCTTTACCCTCTATAGCACAAGGATATCAGCTCTTGTTGCAGAAAGAGAAGCAAAGGGACCTTAATAATGTTCCTGGTATTCAAGCTGATGCTGCAGCTTTCTTTACACGACAAAGAGGGAATAATGGTTTTTATGGTAATGAGAATGGTAATGGTGGAGGAAAGTTTCAGGGGAAGAATGCTGGTTATGGGAGGAGTGTAAATGGAGAAGGTGACAAGAAAAGTAATCAGTTCTGCAACTATTGCAAAAAACCTGGGCATATGATGGATAAATGTTTTATGTTGCATGGTTACCCGAATGGGAATGGTTATAAGACAAAAAGGTTTCCTGCTCAGGTACAGAACAGTGAGAATGTTGTTCACAGTGGAGTGAATCAAGGGGAAGATGGTGTTTGTTATGAGAATTCTGCTGGTGGCAAGGGAGATAAAGGGAGTTCTGGTGTAAGTCCTTTTCTAAAGCTGAGTATGAGCAGTTAATGGGTCTTCTTAGGAAGTTTAAGACTCATGAGCATTCTATAACGTCACCTAGTCAATCTTCAGTCTCTATGATGGCAGGTAACAAGTTCTCCTTGTTAAGATTTGGTGATTCTCACTCCTGGATCATTGATACTGTTGCGAGTTATCATATAACTCCAAATCTGGAGTTATTACATTTTGTATCTGAAGTGCATGGGCCATTGTTTATTACAATGCCTAATGGTATGAAGGCTAGAATTGCACACATAGGGACTGCTTGCTTGAGTCCATACATACCACTTGAACATGTGTTACATGTCCCAGACTTTTAATTCAACCTTTTATCTGCTACCAAGTTATCAAAGTAGATCTCTGGGATTTTGAGTTTTGACTCGACTCAGTGTGTGATACAAGCCCCTTCTTTGAAGAACCCTCTTGTGCTTGGTAAGGAGTCTGGAGGTCTTTATCGGACAAGGAAGACTAGTCCTTTCCTTTCTTGTTTCAGTTCAGTTGCAAATAAGGGTGATGCTCATGGTTTATGGCATCAGAGGCTTGACCATCTTTCTCATGGTAAGTCGAGATACCTTATCTCACTGCCTCTTTCTCTTTCTTCACATGATACCACTTCGATCTGCAGTATCTGTCCTATGGCGAAGCAGCATAGGAGGCCTTTCCTGAATAGTAAAATCTCTTCACATGATTGCCTTGAGCTATTACATGTTGACATATGGGGCCCTTTCTCTCAACCTACTCATCATCATCATAGATACTTTGACTATATAGTTGATGATTTTTCAAGATCAACTTGGTGTTATCTTCTTAGCCACAAAAGCAATGCTTTTCCTATTCTCATATGTCTTCTCATCTAAACGTAATTCCTATCACTGCCACAAATATCCCAGCTCACCAAAATAGAAGGTCTTCCAGAATCTCATATACTACAGCTTACCTCAAAGCTTATGAGGTTGATCTTCCTTCTGGTCCACATTGGTGTAATCTAGTGCATTTCAGTAGTTTGTCCCCCCCATCTTAGTCACGTATAAGCCATCTCTCTTCTTTCTCTAAACCTTCTTGCTTTGAGGATGGTGCTAAGGATCCTCTTTGGGTTCAAGCCATGGATAAGGAGCTATCAGCTCTCAAGACAAACCATACATGGGATCTGGTTCCATTGGCATATGGAAAAAGGGCTATTGGTTCAAGCCATGGATAAGGAGCTGTCGGCTCTCAAGGCAAACCATACATGGGATCTGGTTCCATTGCCATACGGAAAAAGGGCTATTGGCTCTAAATGGGTTTTTAAACTCAAGTTTAAGGCAAATGGATCCTTAGAGAGGCATAAGGCTAGGCTTGTGGTTGTGGGTTATAGCCAACCATATGGAATTGATAACCAGGATACCTTTTCTCCTGTAGTGAAAATGGCCCCAATTAGAACTGTACTTGCTATCGCTGCTGCTCAGAAATGGGAAATTTCTCGGATAGATGTTAATAATGCCTTTCTTCATGGTGATTTACATGAAGAATATTGCATGAAGCCTCCACCTGGTCTTTTCAATCCTGATAACATGGTTTGTCGATCGAAGAAATCCCTTTATGGCTTGAAACAAGCTTCTCGAAAATGGTTTGCCAAGCTTAGTGATTCTTTGGAAGCCTTCAGTTTTAAACGGTCACAGAATGATTATTCTTTGTTTGTGAAGAGTTCAGATCATGGTATTGCCATTGCAGTAGTTTATGTTGATGACATTTTGCTCACTGGATCTAATACTGCTTTAGTTCTTCATCTCGAAGCTCATTTGGATAAGCTTTTTAGCATCAAAGATCTGGGGTCCTTGCATTACTTCCTGGGGTTTGAAGTAATCGATCTGATGCTGGGCTTATTCTTACTCAAAAGAAATTCTCTTCTGAGTTACTTTCAGATTTTCCTCTTCCAGTCATGCCTCGTGTTTCTATACCTTTGGCTGCGAATTGAAAGCCTGATAATGATGCTAGTCCTTTATTAGATGATCCTACTCTCTATAGGACTTTAGTTGGAAAACTGAATTATCTGGTCAACAGCAGACCAGATCTTGCTTTTAGTGTTCAAACACCAAGTCTGTTTCTTCAGAGCATCATTTACATGCCTTGTTTTATGTTCTGAAGTATCTGGAGTGTACTATTGATCAGGGCATCATACTCTTTGTTTCAGATCATGTGCAGCTCAAGTCTTATTTTGATTCTGTAACGCCCCAAGATTTCATGTCCAATACCTGCTTGACACGTGGCGTTATCGCCGCTCCAAAGTCCGTTTGAAACAAGGCGACAAGATTACAGGGGGTTTAAGTATCAAAAACATAGAAAATCAAGAAATATCCAACTTATATTGTACTCTATTGCAAGAAAGTCAAATAACAGGAAATATGAATGAAGCGTTTCTATAGTCCAAGTCTATTCAGATCGCTGTATGACTGTTCATCCCACGATCGCTCAATACCTGAAACAAACACGTAACTGTGAGCTTGGAAGCCCAGTAACACAGGATACATGTCCATTTCAGGGGTCCGATATGCTTATTATATCATGTGTTTTCCATGCACAAACAGGATCCAATGCAAACAACACCGAGCAATCATATGTCAAACAGGAGGATATAAATACTTATAATCACGTATGTTCAGGATGGCAGTAATATTACATTGCTTTTAGTTGTTCGGGTTGAACCTTGCTTCATGTATTACATGTCATGTCATGTTAGTTCTCATGACTTTTACAAGTTGATTCTCGTGTTACATGTCATGTCGTGTTAATCTTCGTGCCTTTTAGAAGTTGATTCTTGTGTTACATGTCATGTCGTGTTAATCTTCGTGACTTTTACAATTTATTCACGTGTTCATATCATGTCGTATTAATCTTCGTGTCCTTTACAGGTTGATGACATGGGAAGAGTTAGCTCAGGAATATAGTTACCTAGTATGACCGTACTAGGAACTATTAAACAGACATTATGGTCTCTGCAGTCGACCCAGGATGGTTAATTTTAACCAGACACGGCCAACACTCGTTGCCGCTGCGTGCAC
>JAOVYX010015256.1:0-28591 GCA_035668315.1 Drosera spatulata
TTGACGAGTCTTGTATTCAGAGTTTGTCTGTTGAAAACTCTCGAGTCATGGGCCCATGATAACAAAAATGAACATAAGAGACGTGAAATCATACAAATACTCACACGTAATATGACATACTTACTTTTCCTACAAAGTATAATTACTTTACTGGTACTCATCGATTCGTCATAGTCGGAAAAATACCCTGCAAATGTGAGGCATATACTCTAGGTTACTGAGTTTCGTACCCACGGGTTATGTATTCCGTTTGCAGATGAGTTACCAGATGGTCAGTGAAGACTGTAGTTCCCTATGTGTTTTTGGAGATGTTGTAATGGAACCACGATTATTCTGGATATGTAATATATATGATGAACATGTCATGTCACAAACTGTGTAACTCAATGGCTTATGCCCTATGATTGTAAATAGAATTCGTAACAGCTAAATAGTATGAATACAAGCATTACAGATAGTTTTTTTTACGCTCTATACCTTTAAAGCCGTTTGGTTTATTTAGCTTTGTCATGAAGTGGGTTCGTGACGATATAACGTTATATGTCACATGACGTGGATCTCGGGACGTTACACTTTCTTTTTAACCGCTAGATTAAAAAAAAAACAATTTCACATCGAATCGATATAACGATTAAAACAAAATAAAAATTTATTGATTAATATTGCATTAGTTTCCTCTTTCCATTTTTATAGATTGAGATCTAAAGAGGGAGGTATAATGGTGTCAAAATTACGGGTTATGGGCCGATCCGGCCTTGGGCCGTTCGGCCCGTTACTTGTGTTTTCAAGTTATTTGAGGTTGTTTTGTGACGTTTTTACCCTTTCATGTGTTTTTGTGTGTTTTGAGGTCATTTCAAAACTATTTTCGTTGTTTCTTGAGTGTTTGAGGTCATTTCAGAGCTCTTCACGGGACATGCCGTATCGCTCGATGAGGCGGGGGCTCGGCCCTTTTCCTCTCCGACTACAGCCGGCCCTAGTCCAGGCCCTTATCCAAAGGGCCTAAGGGCCGGACTAGCCCTTTCATTGTGTTATTTTAAAAAAAGACCGTTAAGTTTAGGAGCAAAATCGTTGACGATTTACAAAAACCGTCAACGATTTTGGAAAAACGGTCAACAATTTTGAGGTAAAACGTCAACGGTTAATACGAAACCCATCATGTATGCTTCAGAATTTTATAACCGTCAATGGCTTTTAGAAAAACGTGAATGGTTTTGTGGAATACGTCAACGGTTTTGGATGTACAGAAACTTTTAACCCTAAAAACATCAAATCCATCACCGATTTCCAAAAACCGTCATCGATTTTGGATCACTGAGAGTAACTCAAACTGCAACACATCAAAACCGTCATTGGTTTCTGAAACCGTCAACGATTTTGGATCACTCAGAGCACCTCAAATTGTAACACATCAAAACCATCACCAGTTTCTAAAACCGTCAACGTCTTCAAATCACTGAGAGCACCTTAGTTCAGAACATTAGAAACCGTTGACAAATTTTCAAAAACCGTCCTCGATTTTTGATCACTAAGAGCAACTCATACTGGAACACCCAAAATCGATGACGGTTTCTGGAAAACCGTCAATGGTTTTTTCTAGATCTGCATTATAACCCCCTAACCCCTTTTTCATCCCCTCATTTTTTTCCCAAATCTCTCTCTTCGCAATCATGGTTTTGATTTGAATAAGAGAAGAATATAAAAAACACATTTAAGATTTTGGGGTCTCCGGCTCATCTTTTTACCCTTAAGTGTGCCTTGAATACAAAAACCAGAATATGGGAGCTCATTCATTCGAGAAATGTGACGAAAAAGCAAGTCAAGGATTTAAAAAAGCCAGGTTATTATGATCTCAAAAGCATCCATGCCAGGTGGAAGTCTTCGCAACCAACATCTTCGCAAGCCGAAGAAAAAGTGGAAGATTATGAAGAAGAAGAAGAAGAGGAAGAAGGGCACGATAAAGAGCCGACTTGTGATCATTGCCCTTATTTTCGCTCGTTGGATCGATCCATGGATTTCTTAACCGACAACTACGAAAGATTGAAGCAGAATTATGATGCTCTTCAAAGGAACTTTGACGCCTTCCAGGATCGAGCGACTACGAGATGAGAGATTGAAGACCACTGCCATGATGAGATCACATACTATCTCAACCAGTTAGCACTACAAACGGGAATTCCTCCTCCACCGTTCGCGGGTGATGATGACGACGACGACGGCATGGATATGTAGTTCTTTACTTGTTTTCGGCTTTGTAATATTCTTATGCTTCTTAAAACTTCGATATTTCTTCCTTGGAACATGTATCTTTACATTTGGAATAATGTTGTTATTTTTATGACTTTTAATTTTTCACTTTCTCATGTTAAAATGTTTGGTATGTAATTCACATATCATGTCATTATGTTGTTATGTGGATGGGACTTGAACGCTTTGTTATGTATGAAATTTTGAAACAAATATAGTAATTCAAATATTGCTATGTTGTTGGAAACATTTGTTTTTTAAGATTTGTAAGTTGATCACTTCAAAAGGATTTTTTTTTTCATTTTCGATAATCAAAACCATCAACGGTTAATGAAAATCGTTGTCGGTTTTTTAAAAAGCGTCATCGGTTTTTGATCACTATGAACAACACGTTCTGTAAGTTTTCATGCTTCCAGAACCATTGACGGTTATTGCAAAATCGATGACGGTTTTCATAACTCAGGAAAAAAAAAAGGGCCTTAAGGCCCTTTTTCTATGGGCCGGACCTCCTAGCTTGGGATCCTGGCCCGGGTCGGACCCGTTAACTCCAGAAAGGTATCACAAAGTAACAGGAAAACTCATCCAATTTTTCTCCAAGTCTTGAATTTTCCCAATGTGGCGTTGGTCATCGGTCTATTATCTCTGTCCAAAAGGTCAAGTGCCACAGACATAGAATTATGGGAAATGTCGAATATTTTACAAAATCACATGTAATTACATAATTTTTAAAATAGAATAAATGTAATCCCAAATCACTAAATAGTTTCGCATTTGATATGATCAATCTGCCTCACAGTAGTATAGTGTAACATGTATGTCTGATGTTTTTCACTTGGACATTTTCATAGGTTATAGAGAATTTTGACTTCCAATATATTCAGATAAAACAGTTAAATTACGATTGGTGGCTATTAATATGCTACACCCTTAAAATCGGCCAAGAAGAAAAGAACAATTGTTAAAAGCACGAAAAATGAAGTTATGGTACCACATATTTGTATCTGGTCAAATTGAACCGAGCAAATTCTTATTTTGACGTCATGGGTGATTTCATTAGCAAATACTTTCTGTACTTCAATTTCTAACGCATTACAATATGATGAATTTTGATGATAATTCTTTCTACCTAATGTTTTTTCACAACGAATAGCATAACCTCTATCGTGAAATACATTAGGCACAAACTATGGTTCGGAAATACAACAAATTAACCAAAATCACTTTGAAAATTCAACAAATTAATCAAAAAAAATAATTTTTTGTTTTTATTTTTTATTTCATCTAAATATAATATTAAAAATTTCTTTTATATAAAATTATTTTATTTTATAAAATAATTATGATTTTTATTATAATTTTTTTATTCTGATTTTCATTTTTTTTATTTATCCCAAACAACCCATTAGCTTTGGACCAAGATGAAGCAGACTGTTCTCCTATCAATGTTGCACTGACTAGACCATTTCCGAGCAAGACGAAACAGTCCAGTCTTTGGAGTCTATCAATTTTCACACCAACAAGATTGGTTAGTGAAGTTGTCTTGTGTGTAAATGTCATACCACTGAAAAGTTAACAGTGACTCCATCATCGTTCGTAATATTAGAACACTTCTTATAGCAAAGTTGTCTGGTAGGAAATGTTCTATCCAAGTTAATAAACAAGACAAAGGTTCTACACCGGAGTATGATTAATATTTTCAATAAATGACACAAATATACAAAAATATAAAAATATTCATAAAAATATGTACACGAAAAAAAGATCCCCCAAACAATAATGATAGGGATTGCGGTGAAGATACATTGGATTCCGTCGAAGATTCTGATGGCGGTTGGATGATGGTAAGGATTGAGATGAAAATGAGAATAGGATTAAGGATTTTTTTTTGTCAGTTAGGATTAGGGATATAAATGATATGGATGAATTGTATATTTTTAGAATTTTGATTTCTTGTGTATCTTTTTTTGTATTTTTTTTCAAGTTTTTATATGTTTGGATAATTCCTAATATTGTACTTGACATAGTTACACAAAACTGATGGTTGATGATTGTCAAATAAAATTGATTCAGCTATATTAGTCGCTCTTAATCTCACCACCAAAATAAAAAAATAATAAAAAAATAATGATATTATATATTCCATCCGTTTCATAAAATGTCTCACAATAATTATAATACTATTTTACTTAATTTTTTTTTTCAAAATATAAAAATACCCATACGTTTTATTTTATATCACATCAACTCATCTCATTATCATTCTCATCCTATTTATTTTACTCTCTCCTTCCTCTCATATTTAGGGCATAAATATTTTTACATCAAAAATTTAACATACACATAAAATCCCATATCGATCAATTTGTTGTATTTATTCAGAGACTGAAAGAGGTAAAAGTTTGTGAAATATTCAACACTTCATAAAAAAAATTCCGATCGAAGTGTTACATTTCTCTTGACACGGAAAAAATATCATGATCAATTTTTATTTTTATTTATTTTTAATTTTTTGTCAAATTAGAATGATAGGGTTGAATCTTAATTCATCGTGACAGCAAGATCACTCTGTTGTTTATAATACCCTGTCACATAATTAAATCGTCGACAAAGGATTCAACCCGTCGCTAGAAAGAATCACATTTTGAAACCCATCAAGCGATGGATTCATCGTCCAAGAAAGGTTGACGACACTTTCCCTTGGAGCCACACCCTACTGTAGGACGTCAACCGAGCGACGGATGAATATTAGAATCCAGTAATTTTGAGAAAAATAACACTGTGTGACTCTGTCCAAAAAAGTGAAAAGTAATGAAATTGAACACTCCAGTACACTTACCATATCTCAATATTAAATCTCATCCGTCAAAACCTCGTGAGTTACCAAACACGCTTTACCCGGTGAAGGCTCATTGTTTTCCATACAAGACGACGGGCCCTTTTTTTCCTTCCCCCATCTTTCACACTTTTTCAAATTTTTTTTTTGGCGTTAATTAAAATTATTATTTGAATCCAAAGACACATTCTCAAGGTTTCTAGAACACCCACCTCATTATATCTTTCTCTGGCACATTCCTCTGCCTTTCACGCGACTCTTCTTCTCCTCTTCCAAAAAAAATCATACACAAAAAAAAATCGAAAAAGAAAAAAGAAAAATGCATTCGGGTTCGTTTCTATCAGGATTCTACTGCTGGGGATGCATGTTCATTACAGCCCTTTTGCTCTTCAGTGATTGATTTTGTTGTTTCACTAACTTCATATAGATAGAGTTCTAATCAGGCAAATGTACAAAGAACTAGCCGAGGTGGTGGTGGTGGTGGTGGTTTTGTTTGTCGGTTTTTGACTGGAATTTCTTGATTGGTGGTTGGTTGATTGATCGAGTGACTTAGAAGAAAAGGAGGAGGGGAAGATCATGGGGCAGAGGACGGTGCCGGCACCGTTTCTGACGAAGACGTACGAGATGGTGGACGACGAGGCGACGGATGACGTGATATCGTGGAGCGAGGACGGGTCCGGGTTCGTGGTGTGGAAGACGGCCGAGTTCGCTAAGGATCTGTTGCCGTGTTTCTTCAAGCATAATAACTTCTCCAGCTTCGTCCGGCAGCTCAATACATATGTTAGTTTTTGACTTTTCACAGTGCATTTTTGAATTTGTTTCTTATTCTTTGTGTTGAAATATAGGATCGAATTATGGTAGAATTGGTTTCTCGAAATGATATTAATGATAAAAATCACGAATTTGATCTCTGCTTATATCCTTGACATATTAATTATTTTTGATTTTTGATAGATTTTTGCACATCGTGTTTGAATTTGTTTCTTAGGTTTGAATCTCTTGATCCGACATCAGTTCTAGACTTTTGGGGAGATATCAGTTTCACCCTAAAAACCAATTGAGAGTGACGGACATATCTAGGTTTCACATATTTTATATTGGAAAGATAACGACGTTGTGCCTGTCTTTCTGGTTTGAAATCAAAATCAAAGGATACTGAATGTAGTAGTCTCTCAATTCTAACACGAAATTGGTTACAATGACTAATGAGCTCTTCTTATTAGTTGGGGTTTAGTGTGTGTCAAAAGTTCGAGCCGAAGTGATGGCAGAAGATCCATAATAGATTTTGACATTTAGAGAATCAATATAGGCTAAAATTTGTTTTTAAAAAGACAAAACTTCAATCTTCATTCTCATTTGATCAGAGGGGATTAGGTGGATGTGAAACCAACTATTTTTCTAATTATGTGACGAGGGATCTAATAATTTCTCAAGATATTGAAAATATTAAGATGACATATATTTCATTCTTTCTACGTTATATCCTGAATCTGACAGGGTTATTTGGTGGTGGTTTATTAAATTGATCGGAACCAATAAGATTTAGATTCTAGAATGCATTGTTAGGTGAAGCTACATGTATAGGTTAGTTTATTAGAGATAGAGTTCAAAGTTTCAAACATTCCAACTCCAATTCATTATAGCAGAATAACATGCATCTACGTTGCCTTTACGCATATAGGATACGGTCCAAGTAGTTCTTTGACCTCGTCGGCCGGTAATCGCGCAACTTTTCCTGTGTCCCCAATTGTGGACCTTTCTTGCTAATGTACTAGCCACCATTGTCAACCCATTTGTTCACATTATCAATTTTTTCAACAAAAGCAGATTGTTTTTCTTTATGTTGCTAGCAAAAGCAGTTTTGAACATATAGATATAGATACAGACGATCAGAGTTCATGTTCAACATTGTCCTTCTGTGTGGTCTGTTGTGTATCACCTAGTTTGTTCCAAGATAGTTTTGAATCATTGGGCGGCACTTATGAAATCTGATCTATGATCCATTGTGATGAATATCGTCACGTATAGGCTCTGCGTCACTGGTGTGGACTTTAAGGACAATATAAGACCACGGAGAAAAATTATTAGCATTTGCTAATTGAGCTAAGAAAGAATGATTCTGAATAGATGATTAGACCTCGTAAATTTCAAAGCGCATGTTTCAACCATGTTGAATAGTTCAGTAAGTGGATCGGTTTCTGAGTTTCCTATGTATTGAAGCAATCTATGAAGCAATAGTCAAATTGATCATGCTATACTTGTATATTGCATCCTTTGACGATTAAAGAATGACTTCAGCTGTGTGTGAGTTGCATGTTCTGTCATGTTCTGTTTTTCCCATGCTTTTTCCGATTAAAGTTTGTTACAAGAACTAATGCTGATGACTAAAATTTCCTTCGCATTAACAGGGATTTCGTAAAGTGGTGCCGGACAAGTGGGAATTTGCGAACGAGAACTTCAAGAAAGGACAGAAACATCTCCTTTCGGGTATACGCCGTCGAAAGACTGTCCAATCTCTGGCCGTAACAAAACCCACCATGGCCCCTAAGTCTCCGTCTAACTCAGGCGAAGCAGGTGAGGACATTGGATCGACATCCATGTCTTCCCCGGGATCGAAGAGCCCAGGCTCAATCAGCGACAATGGTCCTACTCTATTTGCGGACTTATCAGACGAGAACTTGAAACTCAAACATGAGAACAAGATTCTCAGCTCTGAACTGGCCAAGACCAAGAAACAATGCGAGGAACTAACAACATTTATCTCCAAGTGCCTCGAGGTGGGCCCTGATCAGGTTAATCGCTTGTTGCGTGCTGATAGTGGCGCCGATATTGATCTGTTAGGACATGTTAACAATATGGATAATGATGATGACGACAACGAAGAAAAAGATTGCAAGGAAGGTTTGAAATTGTTCGGCGTTTGGTTGAACGGTCGTGACAATGTGAAGAGGAAGATACCAAAGGAGGAAACCGAGGCGGCTAGTGGGCCCATGGCAAAAGCGATGAAGGCTTCTTCTTCCCCGTTTTCGGTTGGGGTTGGTGAGTCCACCATGTGGATGATGAAAGTTCCTTCTTCATCTGTTGTTCCAGATGTCAGCATGATGAGCTAAGAGGCGAAATATTGTATCAGAATTGACGGAGTTTCGTCGCATGATAACATGCATTGATAGTGTGATAGTTCCCTGTTTATATGCCCGCTTAGGCATATTCTGTGATGGTGTGCGTAGAGGTGGATAAATAAGTTCTCTTGATGTATAGTATCAAGTTGATGTTATAGGAAGAAAAAACATGTAGGTTGAATACTGCTAGTACTGGAAATGCTATCGATAAGAAGCTCCCTTTGATGCGTCGTCTTTCATCCAGGTGTTGGTATACTTGCTACATTTGTTGATAGTTATAAAGTATGGTTAGATGTTTCCGCATACTCGATCACTTTGATACAAGAAGTTTAATCCATGATAAAGTTAAATGTATTAATCATATAAAACCTGCGTAAATCTTAATCATAAGTTTGCATAGTCCTTGTCGTGAACGAGGATTGCATTACTTTGATCGACATCACAGGACGATATCACAGGACGATCAAGTATTATTACGTAAATTTATTATGAAACATCAATTTATAAATAATATATTTTCATATGATAATGACTTTGAAACCATCAAACATAATTAGTTACTCGTTCCGTCTCATATTTATCGAAATGTTTTTTTTATAGGTTATAAAAAAAATAAAAATGAATCATTTTTTTGATAATATTTTAATATAAAAAAATCAAATTAATCTCATCTATTATAGTATACCACTAACTTCTATCTCAATTGTTACATTAAACTCAACTACTACTAAAAAATACTACTTCTATTTTTTTTCCCACAAAATCAATACAAATTTAACACATACATGAATTGACGTGTCGGATCAAAATGTTTTGATTAATATGGAACGAACGGAATATAAAATATTACTATGAATTTTGACCCGTTTGATAGGATGATACAATAATTTTTTTTAATAAAAATATCGTAAAATATTAATGATATATTTTATTATATAATATAATTTAAATATTTTTTTTATTTTTATATCTTCAAATGGTAACATAAATCTAGTTGACATCCAAAGGAACAAAAAGAGGGTTAAACAATTGGGATGTTCTATGGCTCTCTTCCTCTCCTCACTCTCCGTCCAACCACCGCCCTTCACCTTCCCCAAAAGCACCGCCGTCGCCGCCGGCAGCGCCACCAGACTCGCCTCCGGACCTACCCTTCATCGCCTCAGATTCGCGGCATCATCCTCACCGCCGTCGCCGTCGAGGAGAGTCGGCGGATACATGAATTTCCCGTACGCGACGGCGCCGGTGAGGGACCTGATGGTGGATCTGGTCTCCACCGTGGAGTCTCGGATCGGATCGCAGCTCCTCTCTTGTAGTATCCCGCCTGATGTGGCGAGGTATGGGAATGAGAGCGGGTCTGCTGAGGCAGCGCTTCTCGTGCGATCTGGTGTGGAGTCGTCTCCGGTATGTGTTTTTGGTATTTGAAATCGATTGCATGATTTGTGTGTGTGTTTTGTGTTGATTGTTGGTGACTTGTGAGTGGTGTGCCGTTGCAGGGTTTTAGGTTGACTTTAGGTGTGACACATTAGAGGTCACGAATCCTGCAACTACGGCGTATTAGGAATTGGTGAAACGATGTGCACGTGTTAGCAGTAGAAAAGGCTTTTGGTGTGGTTGATGCTTGTAGTATTTCTAGTAAGTGTTTTGGGTTTCTGAGATAATCATGTGATGGAAAGATGAATGTGGAAGATATTGCATGGAGGAACCGAGGAAGAGATTGTTCGTGGAATGACGTTGATTAGTGTGTGTTTGATGGACGATCAAGTTACATTGGCATTGATCAGCGGCTTGTTCTTTTGGATTGTATTCATTTGCAATGAGTAGCTTGTTGGATGCTTCATGAGGGACTCTTGTAGAAAACATTGCTTCAATGTGATTTGCCCCACAGGGTACCGAGGTTGTTTCTGTTTCATAGAGCGAGATTGGTTTCAGTTTCTGTGATTGTGTGCGAGGATGACAGAACATTTGAATCGGATGGATGATATCTAGTTGCGAAGTTTTATTTCCTTATAATATTTCTCCAAACTTTTGGATGTATTTCGGTCTTGATCGGGGGAAGAGGGTGTATTCAAAGATGAAGGTAATGATAATATGCCCTTCTACCCCTTTAAGTAGGTTTACAGAGGAGGAGAGGGTCTTGGATTTGATTTGATTCAGGTAAAGCTACTTCGGGGATAAGAATTGTGGGATAGGAAGGTTGCTTAACTGCTTCCTTTGGGCGTCTTCAAGTTCTTTTTCTGGCGTGAAATTCAAGTGCGATTCTGCAAATTCATGTAGCTGACTTCTGAAAATAAGTACTTCGGGCTTGAACTTTGACGGCTGAGGTGATGTGATTGTTGCAAGTAATACGACAAATATCGATCATACATGAGCTTAGTCTTGTAATTTTCATGATAGTCTAGAACAGTGTTGCTATTCCTTGTTGGCATATTCCAGATAGATACACTGATTCTCCAGATGCATGACCTGAATGTTCATGATGATTTTCTCATATGAAACGAGCATTGTTATCGAGTCTCATTGCTGACTGAACACCATTATTTTTCTAGATTGACTTCATCTTAGGGAGTTGGATTTACTGTCAGCTACCAACAGGGGCAGCTCTAAACATAACAAGCCTCTCATGCTATCTCAATGACTCAACTGATGCTCCCAACTTCTTGGTCGAGCTGATCCAAAACGGTCCTACCTCCCTCATACTTATTCTCGACCTGCCTCCTCGCAAAGACCTTGTTCTCCATCCTGACTAACTCAAGACCTTCTACGAGGACACCCAGTTGGACAAACACAGACAAGAAATCGAGAAAATCCCTGAGGTAAGTCGCTACGTGTCGACCGCACTCTACTTAAGGTGTACTGTGTCCCCCACCGCGATCTTTGTTACCATAAAATCTGAGGCCGGTGGGGCTGAGCGTTTGGGAGAGATTGTGAGGGACAATGTGAGCGTGGTGGCCAAAGATCTGCTGGGAATATGGTTGGATATTTGTGTTTCTGGTCCAAGAGAGGTCGAAGAGCACGAGAGGAGTATTTTGAAAAGGAGGGATCAAGTGTTCAAAAGCAAGACGATAGAAATTGACCTTGGCTCTAGCTTGCCGAGGTTGTTTGGGCAAGAGACTGCAAATAGGGTGTTGGAAGCATTGAAGGGTTTATTTAGCGCTTGAGAACTGCCTTTGAAAGCCGAGATCCCTTGGTCGTGCACGAAGGGCTCTCATGAAGCCTGAACATATTTGAATTATACTTATTCATGCTCATGAAGAGTGTTGAAGATGATTCCTCTTGATGACTTCATCTACTGAATGACGACTCCCGGGTATGTAATTGTATTTCCTATACCGAAGCTAGTTGTGTATGCATGGAAGAAACGTAGAAAGCATTGGTTCTACGAGTGAAACAATGTGGAACCATTAAAAAAATATTATTCATGATTCGTCTGATATGTTTTGAAAAAATGAACCCATGCCCTCTTTAAACATTCTATCAAAGATATATAGAACGCGATGGCTTATACTATCTTGAATTGTCGTGGCTATATAGTATGTGTTATCTCTTCATGTATATGCGTATTATACATGAACTGTTATCTGTATTCTAGATCATTCTAGCTTCCGTTTTTCATTTTTAGTGTAATTTCATACAGCATCTTTGTAAAAATTTGAAAGGCATATATTAGCCCCAAGAAGTAGAACAGAATAACATCTGACCACTCAGCATTCGACGTCGACATCACCGACTCTGAACCCACTTATGTGATTTGTCAACGATCAGATGTTAGGAAAATGCATTCTTAATTTCTTCCCTTCGTTTAATGGACCTTTGTGCCACACATTTATCAGGCCCGTTGGGCCTCAAGATTGAAATGAAAAGGCTTTTTTGGTGGGGGGCCCATTCCTTATCAGCCTCAAACCGTGGGCTCAACAGTATTAGGCCGCCCTTTTGAGAAAAGCCACAATGTTTGCTTCAAAGTACATTTGACAGTTATGTTGAAGTAGAACAAGCTTGATTTTTCTCCCTGTTTTGCAAGTGCTTTAGTGGTGATACTCGATAGTGTGCTGGTTGAAACAAATCTATAGAAGAGTTATGCGGAACGTGCTTATAGATTCAGTGAACTCAAACCAGGAATGTATGCCTTGGATTGTTTTCCGGTTTATGCTAGGATAAGTCATCAATGCCCTTTTATTCAGCTCATTGTTAATGTGACGTGTGCTTAATTTATCTACGACGTAAGGCTCTTTCTAGGTATCGAAAAGGTAGATACCTACAAATGCGGATGCTGTAGGTGGATTTCAAATCTTTGGAATGCTTGATTGTAGTTATTCACATCGTGTAGGTTAAGTTTTTCTTGTCGTATTATAGAAAGTAATAGATTGTTGATTCTCGAGAAAAGGTTCGACATTCGTTAATGTGATTCAGGCAGTGTAGGGTTAAGTCTTGTCATATTATAGAAAGTCATATATTGTTTGTTCTCGTGAAAAGATAGATCTTTCGTTAACTGATTAATCAAGCGGCGTTGGTTAAGTTATTTGTCGTACTATAGAAAGTCGTATACCTTCTGTCGTGAAATGGTAAACCTTGTTACTTTTTGTTTCCTTCATGCTCTTTTCCCTTATATGCTGTAATTCGATATTATTCATACTGATATTTCCTGGTTTGTTATTCCGATAGATCAACGGAGTAACCCTTTTTTTTTTTTTTTTTTTTTTTATCTCCTTGTAGGCTTCTGTTTCCTTTAATACATTGATCTCTGCATTTATGTTTCTGATCTCGCTGTGATGATCTTTGAGTGTAGTATTCTTTCTGTTTCTACTCATGAGCCATGTGACTATAGAACAAAAGATAAAACGGAGAATATTCTGTAAAATGACAGCTCCTACAGCTAAGTTTTTTCCTGTAACAACGTTATTCGTGCATGGTTAGTTTCAGGCACCTGCTGATCTTCATGCCGGTAACCAAATCATGTGACAAAGTTAGCAAGCGAGGCACATATGGCACGAAGGCAGTGCCACATTCTAGATCCTCGTGGAGAATCGATGAAGGGGTATACAAAGATGCTTCAGTGAGTCCCGAAGCAATGATGGGCCTACAACCGACTCCCACATGTCAGATTGTCCCTGTGAATATGTATTGAACAACGACTCATGCATTTCAGGTTCTCAACATGCATGGTAAGAAGAGCGTGAATGGACTATGTAACGTTCAAAACTGGATTACCTGTGGTGCTCCCAGGCTCTATATAAGGGAACACGTCCACCTTTCTCTTTCTCATCACAAGAAAAGGGAGAGATAGAGGGAGGCCGGTCCGAGAGAGATGGTTCCTATGCTGGTTTGCTGCCTTTTACTCCTCGTAGTCGTTGTTTTTGTACTTGTAAGAATGCAATGGAGGAGGGGACCTGACGAACTTGGAGAAGCAAGACTTCCACCAGGATCCCTTGGTTGGCCTTTTGTAGGGGAGACTCTTCATCTTTACTCTCAGAAGCCTAGTGTGTTCTTCAATACTAGGCTACAAAGGTCCTTAATCTATTATCGGCATACATATCTTTTTTTTTTTTTTAACCAACATAGGCATTAATGTGTTGAAGGTTTTTTTCCGGTTGGTATGGATGAATGTCATCGGCACCTAGACACCGTGAATAAAAGAAGTCTCACTGAAGTTTTTCCCCCCACAGTAATGCTCCTAGAGACCGTGAATAAAAGGAGTCTCACCGAAGGTTTTTGTTTTTTTTTTTGCTTCATTGGTTAAGAAAATGGTTCTGCTTAACTGTTCAGATAGTAACGGTGAAGATATGAAGTACACAGTTTAGGCTGTATATTGCATGACACTTGGAATATTCATCAAGTTTCTGATGGATCTACTTGGCAAAAGGTATGACCTGATATACTGACAGAAAGTTATGTTCATTCTTTTCTCTTGCAGGTATGGAGAAATCTTCAAGACCCATATTCTTCGTAGTCCGTGTATCATGTTCGCGAACCCCGAGGCAACTAAGTACATTTTATCGACTCGGGCCAGCTTGTTCAGGCCAAAATACACAAAAACCAAAGAGCAGCTCTTAGGTCGTGAAGCTCTATTCTTCAAACAAGGATCTGACCATCTAAGGTTGAGAAAACTGGTCCAAGCTTCCCTTTCTCTTGACAACATCCAACGCCTCATCCCTAAGATCGAAGCCATAGCCGTGTCTGCTCTTGATGCTTGGTCCTCTGTTTCCCAATTAGTTCACGTCTTTCATGAGCTAAAAAAGGTAGGTTAGCTTTTCTTGATCTTCATATAGTGACACTGATTCCAATTTTTTTAAAGCTAGTAATGGCTTGTCATGATGCATTTTTCTTTGCTTTCCATTTGCTTCAGTTCACTTTTGAGATCGCTATCTTGTCTATCTTCGGCAAGTTGGACAGCAAGTACAAGGAAAAGCTCAAGGAAAACTACATGATATTGGATAAGGGTTATAACTCTTTTGCAATAAAGATACCAGGAACCCGTTACTATACATCTCTCATGGTATTTGCCTTTGTGCTCTCTTGTATTAGCTTCTGCATCTTTTGTCAGGGAACCTTGTCTTTCTTATTTCTATTGTATCTTCAAGTCTAGGCGGAAGTAGTTTCTTACTTCCCGAATGACTTGCTTACAAAATTCTATTTCAGGAATTCCCCTTTTGGCCATTTGGCGCCGAGTCTAGGCTTTTTTTTACAAATTGTATTGCTATGTTTGTTTTAATTTGGTACTGTAAATTTTTACTGTGTCATGGAAATGAAGGCTAGGAGAAGATTAGGCAGCATCCTTAAGGAGATCATAAATGAGGCAAGGGAGAAGAGGCTCACTGTGCAGAGGCTTTTTGAATATATGCTGAACTCTGCCAACGAGAATGGCAAGACATTGAGCGACGAAGAAATAGCAGACAATGTCATCGGCGTGCTGTTTGCTGCTCAGGACACTACCGCTGGTCTCTTGACATGGATTCTGAAATACTTAACTGACAACAGCAAAATACTTGAAGACATCAAGGTGAGGTTTCTACGTTCCGCCTACTGTTTACCTCAGATTTTGACCTCCAAGTCCTCAATGTTATATAACTTATCCAAGCGGAATAGTACTAACAAACTGTACGAATTTTCCTTTATTAGTTAATGCTAGTATGCTTTTTCTTGTCAGGATGAACAAAGGGGTGTCTTTGAATCCAATGGTGAGGGAAGATGGCCGTTGACATGGGCTCAGACCAGATGCATGCCGGTTACCAATAAGGTATATTGCAGAAAGACTTACGCATGACTTATGGCATGAAACGCTGTTTATATGAGGTTGATGGATGAAACAAGGCTAATCGAAGTTGTCATACTTGTTATGATCTCGATGAAACTCAGGTGATACTCGAGAGTCTCAGGATGTCCGGCATCGTAAGCTTTATATATAGAGAGGCAACCCAGGATATAGTATACGACGGTAAGTACAAATCTTTCTGTATTATTCTGATAACCTTGTTCAGAACACACCATTTTTTCGGCACCCACCTTCACATTGTACTCCTATAAGTAACCGATGGCTAGAGCATCGACCTACATATATTTACCAAATTCACTCGAAATGCAGGATTCTTGATCCCGAAAGGCTGGAAGGTATTGCCACTATTGCGAAGCATACACTACAACCCAGATTTCTTTCATGATCCTGAAACATTTGATCCTTCAAGATTCGAGGTATAATCATTCATCTATCTGTTTGTACTTGCATTGTTAAAGTAACTCGGGTTTTGGTTGATGAATCAATCGTGTATTATTTGTCGTCGTTAAACATGCAGGATGGAGCGCTAAAACCACATACATTCTTCCCATTTGGTTATGGAGCTCATTCCTGTCCTGGAAATGAGGTTGCGAAGTTGGAGATTTTCATCTTCATTTATCACCTTGTCAACAAGTACAGGTACCTAACATTTTTCTAGATCAAATAAATCCTAAATAAAGTTGTTGCATCAAATCATATTTCTCCAAATTACATGGTCTATAAGTGAAAATTTTCATAATGTTCTTGCGATGACGACGCCCCTACACTTTCAAGGAATTTCTTGTCTGCTATATGGCAAAGTTTTTGTTTCAAGAAAGTTGTTATATCGGGAGCTATATTGACATGCAGGTGGGAAGTGGTGGGTTCTTGCGATGGAGTCGAGTATAACCCATTTCCGATACCTGAGAAGGGACTTCCTGTCAAGTTCTGGAAATTAAACGTGCAGGCAAATCGCCATCATGTCGTCTAGCTCCTCCTAGTTATGGTGCAATACCAATGATCTAGCCTCCGTTTTAGGCCCTTTTTCACCCCTTCTCGTGAAGGATCAAGTTAGCTCCTCCTAGTTATATGTACTGTGCTCACATACTAATGTTTCCAAAAAGAAGACATTGAATCTGAAGCTAAAGAGCTTGCAAAAGAGAATGACACAAAAAAAGGAATGGTGATGATCATAGCTCGTAGATGTATCTAAATATCTTCCTGAAATTCATATGGTACTCTTATCAACTAAGTATTTTTCATCCGACTAAACTAGAATTAAGTCAGGTAGGACACATCAAGGATGGGTTAAGTTCTTCGAGACGCCTATATTTGTTAGAACTTTCGGTGAAACAAGTTCTCCCTTGTCGTCAACACGGGCGAAGCCGCGAAGACAACAAGCCAAGATTATGAATATCTTGTTGTATGTTTAATGATTAGATGAAATGGTGATTAAGGAAAGAAAGAAACAAGTTATGTCGAGGCGAGTAGCACTCGAGCCTCGAAGAGACAACGACACGTTACGTTTAAGATTGCACTATCTTAATGAAACACAGGCCCGATGCGTGCGTGTGTGTCGCAATGCCTAGGTCCTTATGCACAAAATTGGGTGTTCATCTCTTATCACAAGATTCTAGGTAATCTATGGTCTACACAAACTCCAATGTGGGTTAGCAACACTTTACTACACTCCACCATATTAAATGCACCAAACATCATACTTTGAACATTAATTTTTCATCCACTCTTAATGAGTTTTGAGAGTGTTAATATACTACGATATCTCCAATAAACGCAGATTACGTTAAGCTCAAAATCGTTTTAAACCGATGTTAGAGACCCACGTTGAAATATGATCATGTTCAAAACACATTAATCTGAGTAATATCTGGGTTGTTAAAATCTGGACTTTGGTTGCCTCATGTTGGATACCATCGAGTGTCCAAGGCAATAACCACAGCACAAATGACACAACCTTCGCCACTCCTTCAACGGTCACATTTGCCGCATGGTATTCAAACCTCAACTGCCGCCACTGTCTCTCCTCTCCCATCTCAGCCCACTGCTCACTCACATCCCTTCCATTTTCGATTTCATAAAACAATGTTTCGATCGCGGTATCAGCACCTTGTTTCTCCAGAATCGGTTACTGAGACACCTCTGCGATCTCGGGTTGTATCATGATGTGTTGGTTGTGTATCGAGCGTGTCATTTGACGGGTAGCTCGTCGGATAATTATACGTTTCCTTTCGTTTTGAAGGGTTGTGGTGTTTTGAATGAGGTGGGTTTGGGAAGAGAGGTTCACTGTAATGTTCTGAGAAATGGGTATGGTGGAAATGTTTTTGTGCAGACTGCTTTGGTTGATTTTTACTGTAAAATCGGGCGGGTGGGCGTTGCCCGTCATGTGCTTGATGGAATGTCTGAACCGGATTTGGTTGCGTGGAACGCGTTTGTTGCAGGGTGTTGGTGGAATGGGTTGTATTGTGAGGCGGTGGGTGCGGTTAGGGAGGTTTGGATGAAGGGTGTGAGGCCGAATGCGAGCACTTTGGCGAGTGTTGTTCCTGTCTGCGGTCGCTTGGGTTATCTGGATGTGGGAAAGTCTCTTCATAGCTATGCTATGAAAACTGGGTTTCACTTGGATGAATTGACGCTGCCTGCTTTGATTTCCTTGTATGGAAGCAACGGGGACGTAATTGCTGCTAGGAGGTTGTTTGATCTCTCGTCTGTCAAGAGTACCGTCATGTGGAACTCAATCATCAATGTCCATGTACAGAACTTGCAGCCGGTTGAAGCTCATGAATTGTTTCATCACATGTTGCTGTCCGGGTTTCAGCCTAATCGAGCCACGTTTCTTTCTGTCATACCTTGTTGTGACGATCTGTCTAGTCTATCGCACGGTGAATGCATTCATGTATGTACGATAAAAGCTGGCGTGGAAAGTCAAGCTGGTGTGGCTACAACTTTGATATCCATGTATGCCAAGCTCGGGTATCTCGATGCAGCGAAACTTATATTCGATGATGTGCCTGATAAGGACCTCCTGACATGGAATTCCATGATTTCAGCCTATGCACGCAATGGAGATTGGGTCAGAACATTTGCTTCAGTCCGCAAGTTGCAATCTGCAGGATATGTTCCGGATTCGATTTCCTTAATCAGTGTTCTCTCTTCCTGTTGTGAGCTAGAGGCGTTGCTTCTCGGTAAGTCAGTCCATGCATTTAGCATCAGGAAAGGATTGGGTTCACATCTCAATCTGTTGAATCTTCTCTTGGCATTCTATTCAAGATGCCATCAACTCGCCTATTCTTTCAGGCTATTTGAAACCATGAACGACCGAGATTCTGTATCATGGAACGCAATGATATCTGGATGTGTGCGCAACGGAGAAAACCAAAAGGCGGTTTCTCTTATTCTGCAAATGCAGCATGAAGGCACAAAACTGGACTTGGTCTCGCTGATCAGTATACTTCCTTCTTTCAATTCAACGGAAACTAATGGTTTGGCTCAAGGAATGGCCGTTCATGGCTATGCAGTCAAATCAGGATTCGCCTCCGATGTCCCCTTAGCTAATGCGATGATTACCATGTACTCTAACTGTGATGATCTCGCGGCTTCTATGAGGCTTTTCAATACTATGCGGCAGCGGTGCGTGGTTTCTTGGAATTCTTTGATGTCCGCTTTCTTGGACCAAGGCCTACATGACGATGTGATTGCCCTGTTCAGGAGAATGCTGAACCATAATCAGAAACCGGATCATGTCACTTTGCTGAATGTAGTGCCTGCGTGCACTAACCTGTTGCAGGGAAAGTCCATACATGCCTATGTGGTGAGAACAAGAGCCGTGATCCAAACCCTGCTGGTTTCATCAATGATGTTCATGTGCTCTAAATTTGGGGCAACGGCTTCTTGCTTCTTACTGTTTGAATCGGGCGATAAGCAGAACATCTCTATATGGAATGCCATGATATCAATCCTTGTCGATGCAGGAGAAGCTCAAGACGCATTTGGTTTCTTTCGCGATCTGCTTTGGACTCAACTGAGACCGGACCATGTAACGATACTCGGCTTGATATCAGCCTGTCTTCAGCTAAACACCGTCTGTTTTTGTCATCCCATACTAGCCTTTGTTATCAAAAAGGGTTTCGGAAATGATGTAGCCATCAGCAATGCCTTGATCAACTTATATGCTAAATGTGGAGACATGGCCTTTGCAAGGAAACTCTTCGATGAAACGCTGAGCAAGAACTCCATCTCTTGGAACATCATGATAAGCTCTTACGGTTCACACGGAGATGGTGGGGCCGCGGTCACCCTTTTCTGGGACATGCTAGATTCAGGCTTCAGGCCAGAGGGTGCAACATACCTGAGCGTCTTATCCGCCTGCAGTCACTCCGGCTTAATCGAGCATACCAGCAATGTCCTGAAGTCAATGCTCGTGAATGGGACTCAACCAACCATGGAGCATTACGCGTGTGTCCTTGACTTGCTTAGCAGAACTGGCAAATTAAGCGAGGCATATGACATGGTCAGGAGACTTATTGGAGGTGCTTCGACAAGCATGCTGGAATCACTGTTAGGCGCTTGTATGCATTATGGAAACGTTGAGCTCGGGATCAAGCTCGGGGAATTGGTTATTCAGAGCGCACCAGATAACGCAGGATCATATGTGATGCTTCATAATATGTATGCTGCTGCAGGGAGATATGGAGATGCGGATCGAGTGAGGGCGCATCTCGAGAAGAGGCGGCTATGGAAGGTTGCTGGGTTTAGTTTGCTTGATCATTGAAATAGCAGCTGAAAGGTATCATCCTTGCCTTTCCTCGAGACTGGAACTCGTCAATAAATCAATCCTGTTTGATCCATGAAAAATCTGGTTAATATTGACATTAAGCAATGGTAGTATGGAGTTTTGGACTCCAAGTTTGGCAATTTTTGAAACATTACAATTTATTTGAGATAGTCTCTTCGGGGACATCTGATAAAATTGGA
Organism: Drosera spatulata; assembly: GCA_035668315.1. NCBI lineage: Eukaryota > Viridiplantae > Streptophyta > Magnoliopsida > Caryophyllales > Droseraceae > Drosera > Drosera spatulata. The sequence goes on from JAOVYX010015256.1 coordinate 20,432, forward strand.
ACCATACAATTTATTTGAGATAATATTATTATTTAATAATATGTTATAGTTTATTTGAAACGTTGAAAACGAAATTTATTTCTTTAAACGTAGTGAACATGACATTGAACTCTCCAAGGTATCAAGCAGTGACAATGATCTCATAAAACAAACACTTTAATCCATTATCTTTAAAATAATTTGCTTTTTTTTTTCACGAAATCCTAATAAAAGAATAATTATTTTGAAGTCATTTATATATTTTAAGGTTTAAAAACGGGTTAGTATTTATATTATAATAAACGATCAATTTTTTAAAACTTGACTCATCATTATCATTATTAATGATGGGCATTGCTCCGTAATACATAGTTTAAGGAGTTTCATGCTCTAACTCGATAAATATATTTCTGTAGCAAAGTTTATTGATCGAATTACCGTGGCAAAGTTACTCCCTCCATCCCTTCGTCTCATTCAAATTATAACGATTTGATACAACACGATAATTTACGTGTGATTTTTATGAGTGTATGAGATAAAGAAGTAATAAAAAAAAGAAAAAAAAATAATGGATGAGTTAATGTGATATAAAATAGAAATATGTTGATGGGCTTTCACTGTATCCTGCTGTTACACGTTGCTAATCCTATTCTTTTCCAACTAGCATGATGCGTGCCTTTACGCACAATCCTTGATTATTCCTTATGCTTAGAGGTAGCATTGAGATTAAACGAAACGGTTAACTATTCTTTCTGTCTCATAATCATTATATCGTTTTTATCATATTGTTAGCCATCTTTTCTAAATGGTGTTATATTTTGTGTTCAAAGGACAAAATTGCCCTTCATTTTCCTATCCACTCCACTTTTCCTTGTTAGTTCGAATATGAATTTGTCCATTTTGGTTTAAATAAGCCTAAGGGTACCATGGTCAATTTATTGATGGTCAAACTCTCCTAAGTTTGTACATCAAATCAAATTGTTATAATGTAGAGCATATGGGACGCAACGAGTCATGTTTTCATATACTCTTTCCTCTGATCCGAAACGTAACATTATAATCTGTATCAGTTTTTCTATGTTGTTGGGTTTTTTTTTTGTGATAATTTGTCAAAACAATCCATACTTTATGTATATGCATGTAACGAGGGTTTATCGTACCGACCGAGAGAGTTGTAAAGTTTATTATAGCATGAAAAATATAATTTAGTATTCTATTTTTGAATTTTTTTAAATACTTTGTAACCTTTGGACACGTGAACCAAAAAATTTTTTATGTTACGAATCGTCTACGTGACGATCAAACGTCGTTTTACGTAAAATTATCGTGTAACACTAATTATAGTTTAAATTGTGTTCTTCAATTATGAATCGTTGACGTAATTTTATCATATCATTAAGACAGATAACAAAATTATTCAAATTATATATTCTCTCCGTCTCATTCAAATTGCAACACTTTTTTTTATATCCCATTCAAATTATAACATTTTCATATTTAAGAATTTTTTTCACACAAAAATATCAAAATATCTCTATTTTATATCACATCAGCTAACTCATCACTATTTCTTTTTCTTTTTTTCCTTACTTTTTTATCTCACATATTCACAGGGGCAAAGTTGTCATTCCTTATTAATTCAACACACATATAAATTATTATATCGGATCAAATCGTTGCAATTTGAATGGGACGGAGGGAGTATTAAATAATGTAGTTATTATAAAATGATACTCCCTCCGTCCCACAACTCTTACAACGGTGTGATCCAGATTGATTTTTTATATGTGTGTTAAATTGGATATATATTGATTAGTATAATGTGATTTTTTACGATGGTTGTGGGTTTGATATGAAAATATGAAAGTGAGTAATGGAGAAAGTAGTGGAGTGTAGTAAGATATTATAATTATTTTAATATAAAATTATTTTTAAATAAGAAAATAAAAATAAATATTATAAAATTTATGAAAGGATATAAAATAATAAATGTTGTAAGTATAGTTTTAATGGGACGAAGATTTTTCAAAACTACTCCAATATCCCTAAGAAGAATCTCCTATACTTATTCTGTTTTCTCTATTTCACAAAAAATATAACATATACGTATTTTATATTATTTTCTATATATGAATATAAATCTTGTTTTTATATCAAATCACGTCTGATATTTTCGAAATACGAATTAAGTTAAAATACATAATTTATATAACCATTGATGTTCTATGATAAATTTATAAAAAATTAAATTTAATCATCGTTATGTTTATATCAAATTTTACATCGATATACATATTAGATAAAAAAATTACTTTTTTTTATGTAACGGAGTAAATATTTCTTTTCAGCAGAGTGAGACCCGTGTCTGACCAGTGTCGCCACCTGTTATCTCCTCATTCCTCACCAACCCAACACCTTCCCTTTCTCTTTCCCACACTCTCTCGCTCACAGCTCACTACTCCCCCCTCCATATATACACTCTCTCTTCCCTCGCTGACTCTCCAAAATTCAGCTCAATTCACACGCACACACAAAACCCAAAGCCCAAATAAGCCCGCCCATGGAAACATCGGCCCGAACCCGCGATCATCGTCCCATGACCCGCGATCAAGAACACTCCATCATCGTATCGGCCCTCTTCCACGTAATCTCGGGCTCAGGGCCCGATCCGACCCGGCCCTTCAGCCCGCCTCCCAAACTAGAGAATGAGGAGGAAAATGACATGTGTAGGAACGAATTGACGTCGAAGATGATCGCTGACGGGTACAAGGATAATCGTCGGGCCAACATTGGTAAAGCGGTTGTTGTGAAGAGGAAGAGGAGGACCAAGGGGAACAAGTTCAGGGGAGTGAGGCAGAGGCCGTGGGGGAAGTGGGCGGCCGAGATCAGGGACCCGTACAGAGCCGTGAGGGTGTGGCTTGGCACGTTCGAGACGGCCGAGGAGGCCGCCCGGGCCTATGATCGGGCCGCGTTCGGGTTCCGTGGGCCTCGGGCCAAGCTTAACTTTCCGAATGACTACATTGGTGGTATTGGTGATCAGAAGAATGTAATGGCAACGGCGGTGACGAGGGGAAATGGTAAAAATAGAGCGATCGAGGTGAAAAGAGAGGAAGAAGAACAGATTGGTCGCGGGTTCTTGGAGTTGGACGATAAGGAACTCGTCGAGTGGATGGATTCGATGGTGGAGGATAACTTCAGTGTCGACGAGAAAACGAACAACAACAACATCAACAGTAGGGAAAACAGCAGCAGTAATACGATATATTGATCATGCCACTGATTTAATTGTGTTATTGATTCGTTTCGGCTGGGGTTATGGATATTATGAAGATTCATTAGTTTAAGGGAAGAGAAGAGAGGGAGAGGGAGAGGGAGCAATTGGGGTCTTTTGGGATGATTTGATCAACTTTTTGGTATCATCTCATCCCCAACTCTTGTTTATGATTAAGGATTCATTTTGGGGATTTTGGGGTTCATGTAAACCAATGTTCGTTAATTCTTTGATTTGTTACCACTTTGGCGCTAATTTTAAGCCTTCAAATGAAGATTGTATGGCAATACCACTTGTAGTTTATGCAATATCCTTTACAAGTTGCTACATCAAAAAAGGGAATTATGTCTTTTATCATATGATTTGACATCGTAGAAGTTTGAAGCTAAAAGATAAGGTTGAACCATACAAATATAAATATCCTTGAGTTATTAATGTTAGTGGCATAACTAGTTGATGTAGAAGATAGAAGGCAAAATTGGCAAAAAGACAATGATGTCGCTATACATGCTCACCAGATAAGGAGCCTTCGCCTCTCAATATTCTCTTCGTGTGAAGACAGGGACACGGTTGCGCTGACCCGCGCTTCGTGCATGGTTGGCCCGATTCTTCATCCTCCCTCGTTCTTCTTGCATGATCGTCGCCTGAAAACAACTGATCGTTGCCCGAGAACGACACCATTTCATAACCGTCACCTGGAGAAAACTGCCTGATACACGAACGTACACGACTGGGAAAAACATCGTGATACATTAGGCAATGCTACATGGCACAAGGCCATAGTCTGATACAACAATAACTTTATCTTGATTCATAGCATCCAATGTGCTCCAAAAATGTAGCACATAGGTACATGGCGTTGATGCCAATATAATCGCTTGTGAATACCAACAAGGAACAGAAGGGCTGGTCCATCCAAGTACACTATTACACAAGAAGCTTCAAAAAAATTAACACATGGCTATAAGACTAACCCAACCCAATTATTGGTACAAAACCAACCCACAAGAATTCGTCGTCGTCGGACACATAGTAACCCATATCGACGGTATCAGATTCCCCAAAATTCTTTGTGACAGTGCCCATAGGCATCGGTGCCAAGTATTCATATCATCAAATGCCATATAATCTCTTCAAGCACTTGAAGCTCACACTGCTGATGTTCCACCAGCAGTCTGCTTCGCCACATATATTTGCTTCACCTTGGCTTGGGGGAAGCCTCTGTCATTCTCAGAAGAATTGTTCCTTGCATGGAAGCCCATTCTACGAGACCAATCAGACCCAGGACCGTTCCTCGCTGCTGCCCTCTGGTTGTTGGAGCCTGATGGATGATGATACTGTTGACCTGAGGAATGTCTCTGATGCGATGGTGCCTGACTCTTACAATTATCAGCAGGACTAGACTGCGGAATCCTTTTGCTGGCACTGATGGGTGCACCAGCTTCACTCTCAGCATTTTCATCCATGTTTCCAGGCAAGCTATTAGCAGCAACTACATGGGATGAGGGTGGTGCCTCGGCCGAGCTTGTTGCATCTACTAACCCTAGCTCAACAGGAAAATGGCCTGCAGCTAACTCTGTTGAACCAGAAAAGGAATTAACAGATTCAACGGGAGCAGATTGAGACATGGGAACCCTATTAACAGCAAGAGATGAATGGTTATCAGTGGATCCTTGATTAAATTGAGGGGGCATCGATACTCCTGCCTGTTGCGGCATTGGTGGTGCCGAGTGGCCCATCGGATGGAGAGGGCGAGGTATATGAGTCCAGCGACCTTGAAGTGGCATCTCTACTGAGGACTGCAACAGGAGAAAAGCAATAGGTGGTTGAGTATAGTGCTAATGGTAGATAATAGTAACACAAATGGGTAATAAAAACCATTTCCAGCATAGCTGCCTATATGCTTTAGGTCGTGCTTGTGACGATGCATTCATTTGTGAAGTCCATCATACATACATCCAGCAAAAGGCCTCGATAGCCTTACACATTGCTCAAATTTTATACCTGAAAAGGGGAGACATCAAACATGGCGAAAGGCTGAGGCATAGGTAGGACTCGAGACCCAGGAGCCAAATGCTGGACCGGAATGGGTGACAAGCTTGGAGAACTACGCTGTGTGGAAACCACATTCAGATTTGTTGCTTCACCCTCACCAACTGGATTATGCTTCCAATCAGGTTGCTTTCCAGAAGGAATAAATGTTGATCCCATGTAACTCAAACCAACCTGTCCGAATTGCCCGACAGGTGCAAAATGGTTATAGACCACCATGTGTGGAGGACCTTGGACTCCCGAAATGTTTCCAGGAGGATTGATGAAAGGACCGGTGAATCCTGCAGGGGGGCCATAGAAAGAATCTGGACCAGATTGCCAAGTCCCAAGCGGGCCGGAACCGGATGCACCGCTCTTCTGTGGCTGCGATTGAGGCGATTCACCATGGGGCCCAAAGGCAATGATTGGCCCCCCCATCATCGGATTTATATCGTAAAATGGATAGTGAGAAGGTGCACCACCAGAGAAAGGTGACAACATCTGACTTGAGGAGGCTTGAGGACTTGGCAGAGGAGGCCACACTGAAATTGGAGGAGTTTCCACAGAGAGATCCGCTGGAAGAGACACAGCCAACGTGTCTTCACTTTTAGTCTGACTTGCTGCATCATTGTCGCCAGCAGTGGCTGTCATTAGTTCAAGAAAAATTTCACAATATGGACATATAAGATCTCAAAGGGTTTTCGTAACTGATGGATAAAACCATACCACTAGATTTTATTGCAGCAATTTCAGCATGGATGAAACTTTTAGTGCCTGCTATGGGAACTGGGCAGGCATCAAGCCCAGTCACGGGCACTTCATCACTGCTAATAGCAGCCGCAGCAACAGCTGAAGCAGCAGCAGCGGCTTCCGCTTCACAATCTTCCAAATGCACGGAAGGATCATTAGGCTGCTTATCCTTTTCAAATTGAAGTGCATATTCATTCTTTGAATCCGCAATCTTGCGGGAAACTCTATGGTCGGACTGATATGGGCCTGGGGCACTGATGCCATGGGAAACAGAACGACTGGTGGGAGGAAGAATTGTTGGAGACGTAACAGCACCTGAGAAAAACAGACCTAACACATCAACAGCGGCCTTGATGAAACAAAGAACAGCTTATAATGTTGCAAGAAAATTCTTACCAAATTGAATTTTCTCCCCAGCAAGCAGGGAATTGATTGGACTGGCCGCAGTAGAAAAAGCTATGTCCTTTCCCAAGGCAGAACATGAGATGCTTGGGTCATTAACAGAGCCTGGGAGTTCATAATGTGCAGGTTTCATCGCTTCATCAAGCTGGGTTTGTGTTAAAGGCATAACCTATAAAAGCATTTATAGCCAGCTTATATCAGATAGAAAATATATAGTACTAATAATTTATAGCTTGAACAAAAAATAAAAGTAAAAAAAATTTCTCCAACATTCCAAGGCGCAGATAAAACATCATGTTCCTACTCATAAAAGCACCGCGATAGTTACAGCATTGACAATCACTAGGAGCATTACTCAGCAAAAGCACATGTTGGTGACTCCAGTATACCATTACCAACAATGCTTCGGGAGATGTAAGTATCACTCCCCTAGATCTCATTTATTAACTTCCTATTTCTATCTTGTGCCCGTTATCACAACAGAAAGGGGGTTGGGAGAGAATAATAGAAGGAATAGCAAGCATTTAGTAGTGTCCAAAGCTCAAAACAATTATACAAAGCTGATGCAAATTCAAAAAAGAAACTAATTTAAAAAAAAAAAAAAAAAAAAAGGAGAGGGAGAGAGCGACAACGAATCTCATGCGTTGACCCTTTCAGCTTATAACAAAGGAAAGGTTAAATGAAAAAGCTGGTATACCGCCTTACAACAATTGTAAAAGAGAAATTAGGGTCAAAATTTTTTGTCTACCTGTTGATTAATAAGAGAATGGCCCCATGAACCAATGGATGTTTGAACATTGTCCTGAATGTTGCTTTCAGTTTCCAAAATGGAACCACGTTCAACATTCTGTCCAGAAGCATGACGAGTCCTTGCCTGCCCAGACCTGCAAGACCCAACTATTGAGTATAACTGAACCATGTTACGGACATAATCAAATGGTGTGACGTTGATTAGTACTTGTTATTTTGAGACTTTGCATTGTTCTGGGCATGAGAAGGGGCAGGCGGAGTGCCAATAGGAGCCAATGGCTGCCACACCATGGTTTTCAATCCCCAGGAAACCTCATTGCTCATCGAGCTCCTATTTTGTGTATGACCAGCACGAGCAACATTTGGGACTTCAATAGCAGACGATGTCGTAACTTTCTTGGCGCTTTTCACCATGACCGAACCCTGTGGAACAGACTGTAATCTCCTTGAGGCCTAGCCAAAAGCAGGTATATATGATATTAAGTGAGAGACATAATGTGGGATTAAAATAAGCAAATTACACATAAATAAAATTGCAGTTGAACCTTTTTCACACTGCTTGCCTTTGACTTGATTTCTTTTTCCCTTTGTTCTCGGCGATCATTTAGCATTTGCCTCTTGGACCTGACCTCGATGAAGTCATCTGCATCACTAGGAGATTCAATGCCAGGTTGTTTAAAAATGCGCACAATGCCGCTCTGCAAGGGAGCATCAACATCATCTTCGTCACCGATGTTCCTTTTCAAGCTTCCATCTCCACGATTTGAAATGTCTGATCCCATTTTGGGGGCTTCTTCATGCAGACCCTTACTAGAATTGACTTGTGAGCCAGTCGCCTGAGCATTAAGTTGATCAAAATCATGAATTTCAGGCTCTTCTATCTGGTTTGGTCTTCTAACGACCTTTTCCCTTCGAATGGAACCTCTTTTCAGCAGTTCCTCACTCTTCCTGTAATAGCTTGTTGATGCACCATCAAG